>JAFVLL020025646.1:0-16235 GCA_021397915.2 Tor tambroides | reverse complement strand
AATTACTGAATAAAGTCATTTTTTTGTTTTCTTTGCGCACAAGAAGTATTCTTGTAGCTTCATAAAATTACGGTTGAACCACTGATGTCACATGGATTATTTTAATGTCCTTGGTACGTTTCTGGACCTTGATCGTGTTAGTATCCTTGCTGTCTATGGAGGGTTAGAAAGCTCTCAGAATTTATCAAAAATATCTTAATTTGGGTTTCGAAGATGAACGAAGGTCTTACAGGTTTGGAACGACATGAGAGTGAGTAATGACCGAATTCTCATTTTTGGGTGAACCATTGATTAGCTGGTTCAGGTGTTTAATTAGATCAGCAAAACTCTGCAAGAAGTGGCCCTCCTGGATTGGACACCTGATATATCTCATTCAGCAGATACAGACCTTCTGTTGTGGGGTATGCGCAAGCATCCTGGCAATGAAGATGCGGTGCGAGATGAGCTCCAGCCAAGCATAGACAAAACCAGGTGCTTTAGTTGGCCTCAGGATGTGGAAGGTGTTGCTGAAAAGAGGCAATGTCCTTTAATACCCATTCAAAGACTGATCAACACAGTAAAGGTGCAGTCACATTAGCAACATTGTGAAATTTTTCACAATAGAGTTTTCTATTGGTAAACATGGCAAAGCCGCACGACCAACTCAAACCCACTGGTCCTACTGAAAAGACTGAAATTCGCTGTGAAAATTCGCCAAACAATGATAGATGTGACTGCACCTTAAAACTAATTTCATGTGCTTACCAGAAGGCAGTGAGGGTCTGGAAGTTGATGGTCTCCAGGACATGCTCTGGTGCGTTAAGCTCCAGCAGGAGCATGATGAAGATTCTGTGGTATGGAAGCTGCTGGAACTCTGTCTGCCTCACATCGTGATCCTGGATCAATACACCCACCACAATGCCTAGAACCTGCACCATGACAAGAAAAGCAGCATTATTATTTTTTTGGAGATCTTGATTCACCACTGAACCACATCTAACCATTGTAAGCATTCGAACCTTGTTGAGCAGGTTAATTTTGGTGACCGTGTTGGTGGCCTCTCCGGAGTGTTTGACAAGAAGCGCAATGAGCCGAACAAAAGCATCCAGGTTATGGTAGCACTTGGCTCTGATGATGGCGGGGCTGGTGGTCGGGTGCTGCTGTTCGGCTTGAGCACGGTAACTGATCTCCACGCACATTTCTGTGCACAGCCGGAAGAAGCGAGTGATCAGGTCATCGGTCTTCAGGATGCCCTGCTGGTGCATCTGCAAGAGAAAACATGGCAGCTGTGAATTAAGTACAATTACAGCCTTGAGAGGAACCAAGTTGAGACTTTTGTATTTTGAGTGTTATTGCTAACCTGGCCAACAAATGCAGAGAATGCCTTGGTGCTGTCTCTTCCTGCAGCTGCTGAGTGGTAAAGGTTGACCCATTCTCTCAGCAGGTACTCTGCCTTCTCTCTAAGGCCTGGTGGGTCATCGTACTCAGAGGCTTGAGAAATCCCAGAGTGCATCATGAAGTTCGGCCCACCATGATGACGATCGATCATGGCCTCGTAGTTGGAGCGGACAACATCCATCAGCTGGGGCAAACTAGGGGTTCCACAGAAGTAATTCCAGTTTACTTAAGTTTTCTGTAACCAATTGGACAATCAGTTGCAGGACCAGCAACATAAGCAGTTGTCTTACCCCTCAGGAGCATTGGCTCTGGAGTGGGCGTTGGTCCTCATCAGCGTCTCAATGGTGTGGAAGAGATCTGCTTCAGTGATGTGACTCACGCTACGTTCGTCAACCAGTAGGAGCTTCACCAGCTGCATGGCAAATGCCACGGCCATGTAGTTGAGACCGTTCTCCATGGACTATAAAAAAAAAAAAAAAAAAAAAATATATATATAATAATAATATACAGAATATAAGAATCTACTTACTTAGAGTTTTGTTTTAAGTCCTAGAGACACTCTCCTCACCTGAGCCAGGTGTAAGTCATACTGCTGCATGTTGACCAGGTGGTTTCTGATGAGGAGCTCTATGGCCTCAACGTTGTACTTGTATTCATCTCTGCACTCAATCAGGCATCTGCAGGGGGTGTAGAAGAAAAGGTTAGGACCTTCAAGACCCGTCTATGATGGTAACAAATAAGTTTACGCTGCAGTTGTAGTACTGGCCTGGTGATTTGTTTGTTGCACCACTGTGGGCCGTAGGCACGACCATCCTGTAGGGCTTTTAGCACCAGTAGGTGGCACTCCCTGTAGCTCAGTAAAAGATCAGGATCAGCACCACTGGTGGCATCCAGCAGACCCTCGACAGCCTGAGAGTGAGCAAGCATAAGATTTGTTAGAATTAAGCTGAGATCGTATTGCAAGGATGTCCAGTCTTACACCTGTAAGGCCAATGATCCTGCAGAGTTTAGCTCCAAAACATTTGCTTGGACATTTCTGGTGATTCTGAAGACCAAAAGGTGTTAGGATTGAAGCTAAACTCTGCAGAACAGGGGCCATACAGGAGCAGGATTGGACAACACCGACAGTTTTTCTCCCAGAATCTTTCTAACCTTTTGCAAAAGGCCCAGGGCAGCGATGCCATCGCGGGAGTTTCTAGCCATGACAACGGCCTCCAGAAGGCTGCGTATGGCCTGGGTCTGTGGGTTCATGGCCAGGGCAGGTGGAATTGCATGCAGGTGCTGCTCCAGGTCTGAAATGCACTTATCATAGATGTGAGCCACATCATCAGTAGGCCATGCCTGTTGCTGCAATGCAGAAAAGAGAACCTTTGAGCTACTTAACCAATGTGACAACCAAATACAACCACTTCAAGGATGGGGTCTGTACCTTCATTGGTTGGGCAAGGAAACCAGTGGGCTGAGACAGGTCATTACTGGGTAGGAAGCCTGGAACATTACGGGCGAACTCCTCATAAACAGCCAGCTGTTTAGGATCCACTCCACCGACCTGGAAAAGAGAAGCAAGTCACAATTGAACATTGTCGTACAGAATAGTAAACCACTGACCCAATGAGAAGTTTACAAAGAACTCACCTTCAGTCTGATCTGCTCTGGCATGCGCTCAGCCTGATAGGTGAGCACCATGGGGTCACAGTAGCGACGGCCTTCTTGGCGAGCGTGCTTCCTTAGCTCGAATTCCTGCAAGACAGAGAAATTGTCCCCAAATCAGACTGTATGATATTACATAACCACACTACAGGTGACAAGCAGCTGTTCCTCAACTGCTGTAACAATTAGAAGAGTGTGCAGGGACCCACAGTTGCCAGTCTCTTGTCCATCTCTGGTCCAGCTTTCTCCACTGCTGTCTTCTGGATAAAGCAACAAGCAAGCTCACAGTTGTCCTGTGCAACGCGAGCAGCCGCCTCTTCCATCATCTCTCTCTGCTGGGGTGTGGGAGCCTGAAATGGACATGCTCAGCGAGTCAGAAAATGCTGAAAATGAAAATTTTGGGTCAGGATTGAGTTGAAAATTTCCCTACCCTAAGAGCTGCAGCAAAGCTGTTCTTCAGGTTGGTGGCGATGCTCATGAGCAGAGGCTCCCTGCAGGTGATCATGGCCATGCCGGCAGTCAGGTTACGCATCATGTGGTGGGCGGCCACACGCATGTGAGACTCCTCAGAGTCTAGTGCGAAGTCCTTCCTGACTATCTGCTCACAGGTGGTCATAGCGATCTTGATGGATCGGTCCACCACTGGGTGAACCAGTTCCTGTACAGCACGCTCAATTGCGGGTCTCACACACTGCTTTAGCTGAGGGTGGGCCTGTAGTAATGGGATCTACACAAAAAGCGAGGAAGAAAAATTGTAATATTTGAAAATAAAATGTTACAATTTAAAACTTGTCTCGGTACAGTGCGAGACTAACGTTAACATTGATGTTGATGTGTGGGGCCAGGCCAGCCAGGGCATACACATTGATGTCATGGTAGCTGAACTGTGGTGTGGGCGGTCCGGTAGCCGTACAGGTCGTGGTGGTGGCCGGAGTTGACGGAGCAGCTGTAAATGGAACAGAATCTACTCCTGGTTAAACAGGAAAAGGTATACTATGGAAAAAAGCATTCATCTTACAAAGTGCCTGTTGTAGTGTTATACCTGTTGTAACTATAGGCAGCATTTCTTCAGGAGGCTTGGTCTCTTTCTTTGGTGCAGAGAGCTGCTCCTCCAAGTTCTTCAGCTTCTCTTTGTCTCTCAGTAGGTTTCCTGGTTTTAGCTCACTGATGTCCAAAGACAGATTCTTGCAGAGCACCTCAATCTCAAACTTGAGGTTAAGCTGTGAAGAAAGAATTGTGGGACTGAGAGAAAACTACTTCCACTGGAAGCTTATGTACCATAAGTTTAGCGTCAATGAAAGCAACTGACCTTTAAGTCATGTTCCTGATGGAGCTCAGCCAGTACATTCATGATACCCATGGTCCAAGGGTTCTGCGGTCTGAAGATCTACAAAACAGGGCACCAATTGTTAAAAGAGGTTATGTCCTGATATTTGCAAAACTGGCCCACACACAACACCTGACAGCAAAATTGGGAGAGAAAATTGCATGATTATTACCACACTCCGTAGACTTGATTCCAAGACTTTGGCCACAAAGGGGACGACATACAGTAACTCCTGTTGGCCTTTCACATAAGCCTCCAGCAAGAGAGATTTCAGCTCCAGGTCCTATAAGAGCAAAACATTAATGCAGTCACACAGCAGGTATAATAACGAATTGGATCCTTCTGTAAATGTTTCAAGCTCAGGCGATGGATAATTAAAATGAACTCACTGTGTACAGGATAGGTTTGTTTTTAGCTAGGGTGATCATTCCAAGCCAGTGACCCAAATTCTTCAGCAGGGATCGATCTGAGAAGTTAGCAGCTGCCTTATCAGAGGTAAGAAGGACCTGAAAAACAAAATGGGACAACATTAATTCATCATAATGTAAGCATACCTAGGTTTTATGACTTTAATCATGTTATATTTCAAGAAAATTACCTTGATGTTTCTGTAAGTCTCATTGAGAACCATCTTGACAAACTCTGGGTTTTTCAGTGTGTCCAGGAAGTTAGAATACAGGCTGTGGAAGTTGGGCTCAATGCTGACACGCTTCATAACCAGGTACTGAGAGACCCAGGGCATGAATTCTTCTTTCACAGTCTCTTTCAGCTCCTCCACCTTCAAAAACACAGAAAAAGATGATTTAGGAGCTAAAAGCACAAACTTATGATATATAACGTAACATGCCAAAGATTCAGATTGTAAGAACAAACACCTTTTGGGACATGTTTGATTGGGACAAGTTGTTGAAGATGAATGCAATCTTCTCCTGAACATTCTCTGGGGGCTCTACGATCCTCTCAGTTTGGTCTGTGGCCACCAACAAGGTGTCAATGTTCGTGGTGTTGATTGAAGGCTGTGAAAATTTAAAACATCAAATACCACAGAGATGAGTCCATCTAGGACCAATGATACATTTCAGAAAATCACATTAACGGAACAATAATTGTGCACTCACTGGCACGTCCTTCTTCGGTCCAACAGCTGTAGGTCTCGTGATGGTGGTGGTTTTGGCAGCAGTGGTGGTTGTGGTGGCTGTGGTCACTAAGGTGCTGGCCTGGCCAGGTTGAGGGGCTTTGGGGGTCTGAGACTGAGCTTGAGCCTGGGCTAAAGCCAGGCTACCTGGGGTGGTAATGGAGCCTTGCATCTTCACAGGAGGGTCTCTGGACTGCTGGCCATACTCTATATACTATACACAGAAAATGGACGACATACAACAGAAGACTTATTCAGCTGAAAGTTTAACCAACTAGTGCAGAGTGAGATAAGAAAATGCTGTGGGCATGACCAAAATAAAATGAAAAACTAGGTTACCTCTTGTAAATGGTGTGGAAATTGCAGGAAATGGGCTATTGACGCCAAGTGCTGACAGTACTGGGGATAGTCCTTCAGTCTGAGGAAGAGAGCGGTTCAGATTTAATACAATTCAACATATAATTAAATCTTGTGTGTTGGCTGAGAAGCCAAGACAAACTAGTGACAGTACCTATTTTTAAATCTATCTAGTGCAGCGATTCCAAAGTAATACATCTTTGATCCGAAAGGTTTGCGTAAGGCTTCCAGGACATATCGTAAGGCCAAGCCCAGCGCCATGTACGTGACCAGGCCTTTCTCAATGATCCCCCCAAAGAGGCAAGCGGTGATGTGTAGCTCTTTGTCCGGGTACTGAGGGAAGAATCGGTACTCCTCAAACAGATTCCTCAGCATGCAGTTAAAAACTTCCCGTTCCCGCTTGATGTTCGAGTCCTTGAATCTCTGCAGCATTTCCAGCACCTACATTGAAAGAATCACTATGAATTCGCTGTACCTAAGAAATTAGCACTGAGGAACAAAGAGCAAAAGCACGATTCTACTCAGTTACTTCTGCTGATCTCACCTCATCCACAGACATTGTGGGGTGTGGCGGATGGTTGTAGATGCGCTGGAAGTAGCTGTTTGCCTCATCGTCTATCTCCTTACTAAAGTGCTGGTTTGCCTCGGGCCACACCTGAGAGAGGTCAGCTGTAGCAAAGGAAAGACTTGTTACAGCAATTTATGAATTAAAAAAAAAAAAAAAATCACTTAATTTGAGGACTTACTGAATAAAGCGCAAATTCTGAAAAAAACTAAACAGACGTTCCAGGCAAACAGTTTGTTTTCCTTCATATGTCTGATGGAAGAAAATAATTACAAACAAATCCAAGCTGGTTGCCAAGAACATCTTGCAGTAATGTAGACTGACCTGTATTTCCTCTTAGGTTCTAATGACATTTTTGGCCCAGATATGAAAGTCACACAGAGATAAGACACTGATATATGTCAAAAGGACTTTTGTAAGGCTCTGAAGTGCCAGTTTTGAGAGGAAATACAGTTTGAGGCGCCTGGCACTCTCTCAGCCACACCACCACTTACAGGCCTTCATCTTACTCTGCTGGAAGGTGGGCGGGTTCAGCCCCGGTGTGCTCATCTTCCTGGTGCCGAAGGGGTCGCTGCTGACGGCGGGCATTCCCAAACCTGAGCCAATCCCAGTCAAGCTTGTGCTCAGAGGACCTACAGAAGCAATTCAAGAATTGCATTTGTAATTAAAGTGGAAAACAGTAGTACAGCCTCACTAGATTCTAGACCAGAGTTTCATAACTCCATTGAAGTCTCATGGTACCTTGGAGTTGAGAAGAGAGGGGGTTGATTCCTGGGAAAGCTGTACTGGGGTTCTGGTTGGGCAGGTTTGAGAAGGCTTTGGCTGGGGACTGGGGGTTACTGAAGGCAGAGCCCTGCAGGCTGGGGAATCCTTGCATGCTCGGGGTGTGAGAGGTGGACGAGACACCTAGACTCAAAGAGCCCATCGCAGAGAGAGGGTCCATCTGGAATAGAAAAAGACATGAGTGCAACTCCATCAAAATCCAGTTCAGCCAATCTTGACACTGATAGCTTTTTTCATTCAGTAGATAATGCCACAGTTACCTGCACAGGTGAAATAGCATCTAAGCTGCTGGTGCTGGGAGCTCGTCCCTTTGGCAAGACTCCTGGTGGCGGCTGCCTGGCCTTGTTCATCACATTGCTACAGTTGGCCACCATGGTCAAGATTGTCTCTGACAGCTCTTGAGACACACTCCTGCTCAAAGAAGCCAACAAAACCAAGTGTTTAACTTCAACCCAAGCTTTTCCTTAAAATGCTTAAAAACCATGCACAAAGGCTCTATATACGCACCCAGCACAAGACTGCAGACATGCAAGCATGGTAGCCAGTGTTTCAGGAGGAAGTTGAGCACTTTTCGGCTGGTCTTTCTCTGGGGCCAAACCACCCATGATAGAGGGACAACGTCTCTTCAGGAATGTGACGCACGCCTGGATGAACGGCTCCTAATCGACAAACATGACATGTCAGTCTTCATGTGCACTGACTTAGAATTCAAAATACACTGTATTGCCAAAAGTATTCGCTCATCTGCCTTTAGACGCATATGAACTTAAATGACATCCCATTCTTAATCCATAGGGTTTAATATGACGTCAGCCCACCCTTTGCAGCTATAACAGCTTCAACTCTTCTGGGAAGGCTTTCCACAAGGTTTAGGAGTGTGTTTATGGGAATTTTTGACCATTCTTGCAGAAGCACATTTGTGAGGTCAGACACTGATTGATGTTGGACGAGAAGGATTGGCTCGCAGTCTTCGCTCTAATTCATCCCAAAGGTGTTCTATCGGGTTGAGGTCAGGACTCTGTGCAGCCAGTCAAGTTCTTCCACACCAAACTCGCTCATCCATGTCTTTATGGACCTTGCTTTGTGCACTGGTGCGCAGTCATGTTGGAGCAGGAAGGGGCCATCCCCAAACTGTTCCCACAAAGCTGGGAGCATGGAATTGTCCAAAATCTCTTGGTATGCTGAAGCATTCAGCGTTCAGAGCCCAGCTCCTGAAAAACAACCCCACACCATAATCCCTCTCCACCAAACTTCACAGTTTGCACAATGCAGTCAGACAAGCACCGTTATCCTGGAAACCACCAAACCCAGACTCGTCCATCAGATTGCCAGATGGAGAAGCGTGATTAGTCACTCCAGAGAACGCGTCTCTACTGCTCCAGAGTCCAGTGGCAGCGTGCTTTACATCACTGCATCCGACGCTTTGCATTGCACTTGGTGATGTATGGCTTGGATGCAGCTGCTCGGCCGTGGAAACCCATTCCATGAAGCTCTCTACGCACTCTTCTTGAGCTAATCTGAAGGCCACATGAACTTTGGAGGTCTGTAGCGATTGACTCTGCAGAAAGTTGGTGACCTCTGCGCACTATACGCCTCAGCATCCGCTGACACTGCTCTGTCATTTTACGTGGCCTACTACTTCGTGGCTGAGTTGCTGTCATTCCCAATCGCTTCCACTTTGTTATAATACCACTGACAGTTGACTGTGGAATATTTAATGTGAGAAATTTCGCGACTGGACTTGTTGCACAGGTGGCATCCTATCACAGTACCACGCTGGAATTCACTGAGCTCCTGAGAGCTGCCCACTCTTTCACAAATGTTTGTAGAAGCAGTCTGCATGCCTAGGTGCTTCATTTTATACACCTGTGGCCATGGAAGTGATTGGAACACCTGAATTCAATCATTTGGATGGGTGAGCGAATACTTTTGGCAATATAGTGTATCATACTGTTCATAAGTCTGGGGTTAGTGTGTTTACTTTTTCAGTAAGGACACATTAAACATTAAAAGTAACAGACACTTATAATTTCACACATTTCTATTTCAAAAGATGCTGTTCTTTTGAACTTTGTTCACTGTAAAATCTTGTAAACTAAAGTATAAGCAGCACAAATGTTTTCAACATTGATCTGTTTGAGCAGCAAATCAGCATATTAGAATGATTTCTAAAGGATCATGTGACACTGAAGAGTGGAGTAATGGCTGATAAATTCAGCTTAGCAAAAAAAAACAAACAAACTTTTGAACAGTAGTGTCAAACTAAAAGCTCACTTACCCCATGCTCTCGAATTTTGTCAGTGAGCCATTTGTCAAGTTTGAGGTATTCACGGCGAGAGGCAAGTGCAGCAAGGTCAATAACAAAGGCAAATGGAGTACCATTCAGCAGCATCGATAGAGACTGCAATGCACAAAAACAAGAGCATTCAAAATGTTAAAGTACCACTTTAGCTGCAGCCTGGAGCAATGGGCGTGCTGAAAGGAGGCGTTCCGAAAGGTAAATCAGTACATCAGAAATTACCCCTAACCCTACCCCCACACCCTGACAGACAGCTTTGTCGACCAATCATTAAGACCTTTCTCCATGCCCCTACCTTTCGGCATGCCCTAACCTTTCGCCACGCCCATTGCTCCAGCCTGCAGTTATCCCTACTTGCTTTTTTTTAATATAAAAACTTGTTCTCAGTCTCCAACCCTATTAATCTACTCCTCATGACAGCAGGGGCAGGAGATCAGTACCTTCAAGTCCTGAGCCACATCCAGGATGCGGGATAGCTTGGCCTGGTCGTATTGCTCTCCTCTCATGTACCACTCAGCCATAGAGTGCATGATCAGCTGACGGATGGAGGGGGACTGGCCCTGCAAACATAACCCAAGCACATTAATACACAGTGACAGCAGAACAGAACTTTGCGCCTCTTCAAACTGATGTTAAATCCACCCACCTGTCCATGCCAGGCATAGTGCAAGATGATGGCAGAGTTGGGGTGGTTGCCCAGGAAGATGGGCATGAGGGTGGAGATGAGCTCATGACGCAGGGTGTGCCAGGAGGTGCTAATCTGCAGAAGCGCCAACACTAGCATGTCCGGGCAGTGCTTGATGGGGAAGCTGAAGAGCTGCTTCACCTGTTCATAATGCCCGACTTCAGAGAGGCGTAAGAGGCTCTCCACTAGGTCCAAGCTCTTCCTGTTGAACAAAGCGAAAGGAGAAGATATAAAATTGTGTTCTGTGTTTTTAGAAAAACTAGATGGTCTTAAATTGATCAAGACTTACCATGTGGCTATTTCTCTGTTGTCATCCTCAGGTGGGGCCTTCAGGATGTCAATGGCAACAGTATGACAGGGGTAGTCAGCAAAGCAGAAGACTTCAGGACTCATCAGCGAGTGCTGAATGAATGACAGCTGGAGAACACAAAAGAGCAGGATTTCAATATGCTACTTTATTTCCAATGCAAGTTCTAGACAAATTAGTTTAATCTGATTTAGCAACACTTCAAACTAAGACTTTTTTCTACCTGTCCTTCTGCATGCTTCCATGGTCTGTAGATGAGATCCACTGGGAACACCTCCATTCCCAGACCCCTCTGGATCCCATAGACCACTATCTGAAGCCCCTTACTGTCCCGGATCAGGAAGCCTGGGTGATCCAGCTCGTAGGTCACCTCTTTGAAATTCAGACTGGGGTTCTGAGAACAAGCAGCACAGTTAAGCAAATTAAGTTCTAGTCAGCTAACTAACATTTGATCTGATAATGCATCTAAAACAAACACAGCCTTACCACTTCTTTGACCACATCAATTAGAACTTCAACATTCCAGGTGTGGGCCTGAGAGCCGTCACTCTTGTCCTTCCCATCACTCCAGATTCCACCGCCCACTGGATTTGAGATGGACTACAGATAAAAAGAAAAACTAGTTATTCAAACCTGTTCAGAATTCCAGCAGAACCAAAACCAGTTAACAACAACGTACCAGTAGGCCGATGCCATCAGACAGCCCAGAGTGAGTGCGGGCCATCATGCCCAGCACTCTGGCCACCTGACTGGCGGTCACCTCTCGCACCCCATACTGCAGGATTATGTTCCTGCACTCTTCAAGACTGGAGAAAACACAAATCAATAAATACATAGGAATCCCTCAAAATGAACAGCATCAATAGTACACTTTCAGGTTATATTCAACTAAAACTGTCATTTACATTTTTCCCCATATAACTCAAAGGAATTTCTTTTCTGTAAATTAACCACATTCATGCCAACAAGAAACAGCATACAGGTTTGAAATAACATGAAGATGTGTAAATGACAAATTGAATTTTTGGGTGCTTTTTCCCCATTTAAGCTGTTAATACCTCGCACAAAAGCCATAGCCAACTTCTTGCATGAAGTCAGCAAGTGAACTCTCCATCATGGTCTTGTTTAATTCTCCAGAGTCTGGCAGGATCCTGTCCATGAGAATGTCCCGTTTGTCAGGGTACAGCAGTGGTGCGAGCACCACAGGACAGCGCTCCTGCGGGAAATCTGGGACACAAACAAAAACACGGGACTAAATGACTCTAGAGCACAGCGTGAGAACCAGTTCCCATTGGGAGAACTAGACAAATATAACATGTAAGAAGTAATTATTTAGTGAATTTTTCCACTAACCTCTGCACAGTGTTTTGAGGAACGCGTCAATCTGCTCTTGTCCGACTCCGCTCGAGCCCTTCTGACCGAACAGAAGATGGGAGAGGAGCAGATGCAGAACCTCTATGGCAATGTCCTGGAAGCCACCTTCCTGATTCCCTCCGAGGTCTGCGTCCACGTACGAGCGGAGGAGGTCAGGGAGCTTCTGCTTCACAAATTGAGCAGCTGTGAAAGAAAGTTACAGGGGTTTGAGGCGAAAGACCTTGCACAGAATCTAATGCTGCAGAAGTGAAACTGAAAACAAATTAAGAGTCAGGAAGTGAACACTTACCAAACCCTCTGAGGTCTGCGTTACTGGAGTTCAGCAGAGCAAGGCCAAAAATCACCTAGCGAAAGCGGGTACATTTTTAAACAGCCATTCTTCCAATTTTTGACATTATTTTGGAATATATTGGAAGACTTTATGCCTACCTCCTGAACCTTGCTTAGCTTGAGAACTTTACTCAGCTGAGTAAATAAATGAGGTGATGGTTTCAAACTCTACAAACAAGCAGACATGAAACCAATGAACTCAATGAGTATCAAACAAGCACTTAATCACAAAACAGCCAAATTTGAATACAAAAGGTTAAATATTTTGAAAGCCAGATCAACAAACCTTTTGATAGTGCAGAGGATTGTCAATGGCGTGGCAAAGCGTTGAAATAAAATTTGGTTTCGTAATAAGAGAGACACACTCCTGGATCAGAAATTGTGTCTGAAGCAAATAAGAGATGAGTAATAAAACATTAAAAGTAATTCTGAAACTAATAAACTTCCATGTTTGATAAAGAGTCTCAATTTTCAAAGCAGAAGCTACATTTATGCCTATAGTGATCTTTGCCACTGCTTTTACCATCGCCACTGAAATCCACATGGGAAAAGAGACAGCGTAATAAGTGCCGGTCTGCCTCAGGGCCGTGACGATTCACAATCTGAGGGAAAGTGATGCATCAAATTGTCAGTACCTTCAGTTCCCTGATGTAACTAGCAATGCTGACTTAGTTCTCTAAATTTCAGGTTTAAAATTAAGCATATTTAACAACACCAAAACACCATCGACTCACATGTTGTATTTCCTGCTGGCTGGCTCTGTAGTTTTTCTTAGTTAAATTGTCCACCAGGTAGCTGATTTGAGACAAAGCCAGCGAGAGCGAGTCAAGATTCATTTGGATTTGGGGGGGCGGAAGCAGGCGGCCGAGCCCGGCGCAAAATCACCATTATTCCCCTTTAGTCACTTCAGTGATAGGTTACTTCTGTCGGTCCCCCCCCCCCAAAAGGTGTGAAAAGTGTCCGGTGTCCAACTAGCGAGTCTCTGGGTGGATGCTGATTCCAAGTAACGTCCTTCAGTGCAATTCTTAGTGTAACATCTGGACAAACAATGATTAAAAGCGATTTAGAAATTGCAAATTAAAGCGACAGCATATTAAATCTTCACATAAAACATCTAACAAAATTTCCATAACACACTTTGAAGGAATAATTGTCCCAAAAATGAAAATTCTGTCATTATTTACTTATTGCATAGTAGAAAGGAAGGTTTGGAATACAAAAGATGTTTTATTGTTCATATAATAAAGTTAGGTCACCAAACATCCACATAAATATCCTGAATTCCAAATTATGCACTATGTATAATACCCATTATGTACTCAACCATCTAGTCCAGGGGTGTCAAACTCAGTTCCTGGAGGGCCGGAGCCCTGCAGAGTTTGGATACAACCCTAATTAAACACACCTGATCCAGCTAATCAGATCTTTCAGGCTTATCTGAAAACTACACGGTTTGTGTGTTGAAGCAGGGTTGGAGTTAAACTCTGCAGGGCTGCGGCCCTCCAGGAACTGAGTTTGACACCCCTGATCTAGTCTATGAATCTTATGAATTTATTTTGTCCTCCAACATAAAAGTCTGGTAGCCCCTCACCCTTTGCTACATAAGGAACGCTCCAACAGTTGAGTGCACTTACTATCCAACATTCCACACTTAGTTTTTCAGTTAAATAAGTGCATCATCTGGGTATTTGAAGTAGGCGTTTTCCTTTTTAGAATTTTAAGTGTGAACACACTTGTTACACTTTTTGCACTAAAACTGGGATACAAATTGATGGATACTGTATAGGACGTACCTAGACAGGTTTGAAATGACATGAGGGTGAGTAAATAACATTTTTCCTTTTTGGGTTAACTGTCCCTTTAAAAATTCAACAGCTTAATTCATTAAAACACTACAATACAACAGTAAACTGTACCAATTTAGATTTTAAAAGAGGTTCAAATCTCCAGTTCTATGAATTAAGTAACTGTTTTATTTTTAACGCGCTGAGAGGAACTGAATGGTACTGCTGCAAAACCGGAAGTCATACCCATTTAGCCTCTCACCGGCCTTGAAAAAAGTTGAAGGGTCGTACAAACAAAGTGAATAAACCTTCAGTACGTGTAACTGTTGGTACATTAAAGCCGTCAAGTGCTTGTAAGTATATTTACGAGAAAACAGATGTTTAAAGTGTGACGTTTTGAAACTTAACACGAGCAAAAGTGATTTCCACAACATACAGGCCTGTTTCTAACCTCATTTACCTGCTGAAGAAACTTTCTTGAAACATTTAGTCTAAACGATCAAAAGAAACAAAATAAATGGTTAAATAATTTGAAGGGCAGTTTTTAATCTATAATAAAGAACTAAATGTTCAACTTCGAACACTAGTCACGTAAAACCACACGCATGACCGACGAAAACGTTCAATAATTTAAGCAGATTTCAATCTGCATTACTAACAGGTAACTTTAGTGTTATTTTCACACAACAGCTCCTAACAACAGTTTGACTTCAAACCATCAAACACTCCCAGTTTGGCTGTGGACAACACCGTTAGCATATTAGCATTCCTAGTGCTAACTCATCTTCCGTCTAAGTTGCTTCTAATTTATTAATAACTACCTAATTATGACTTGAACATCTCTTCGGATAGCGTTTTAACACTTAGTCTATCCGGAAAAAAAAAAATCTCGAAATGAACTCCCGATATCCCTTTAACAGCCAGTTCTGTCAGATTCAACGGCAGCCGTGCTAATTCAGAGCTGGCTATCAGCTAGGCTAAGCTAACAGCCTAAACCTCATTGTTCCGAACGGAGACGAGCGCTAGCCTGTTCCTGAGGTTTGTGCGACATGCTCTGCATCTGGCTGACAGGAACCAGGTTGCTGGTTTGTTTCGGACATAATATTAGAAATGTACGAGAGTTTTGGCGCATCTTCATGCCGCTATAAGCTCGTGCAAGTACAACGCAAGCAAACGCTTCAATATAATAGTTCTAGCATAAATATTGCTAATATCTGGCAACCAAACATGTTACTCCTGTGTCACTTAAATGCGTATTAAACGTACTGATATTCGAGTAAAAAACTATTAATGTACATGTAACGTTAGGTGCTTGTAAAGCAGTGTTAGTGAACATTAGCAACCATGCAGGTTGTAAACAGCTGCACTGCTGTCGTCTGGGCCTCACTCAACATATTTAATGTTATATGGTTAGCGAAACCGAGCAAAGCAACAAACTTGGTGTCTAAATCACTCCAGCAGTGTCCATGTAGCCATAGCGCTCACCCCACGAGCCTTAGTCATATTTAGAAAGTTTTCACAATTCATATTAATGATTGCATCCACCGAACAGTTACGGGCCGTTAAAGGGAATTTCATCGTTGCAGTACGCGCAGGGTCGGTTGGGTTTTGAACAATTTTAGGTCATCAACAGCAATATTAGCTACACGCTAACGTTGAATTAGCCGAGCAGACAACATATGATGACCAACTCATAACTTCAGCGATTTGTGAGATTGTAGCGAAAACCCTATCGCGGCGAGAAGACGCGTTACCTCTATCCTGGAAAAATTACGTGCGGATGATCATTTTCGTCGTATTTCTTCGTTCTGATCTTGACGGATAAAAGGTCGCTTTCTCCCTCGGTTCGGTTTGGATTTTTCAAAATAAAATGGCGACTGTCACGGCACGCGCGCGCACCCAGTGCGGTGCTTATTGAGCTCGCGCACGAGCTCTTGGCTACGCGACATAATAAATGAAGCCGCTGACACTCCTCCATTCCCATGCGCACAAATGTACAAAATGATGGAGGCTTAGCGCAGATGCGAACGCACACCTGTTGCTGTGTGAACGGATCGTCAATTACGATTAGATTGGATATCAGTTGGGTTTTTGCAGGAATGTATGCAGTACCGTTTCTAGGCATAGGCGGTCGCCTTGGGCGCCACCAGCTGAAGGGGCGCCAATGAGCGCACGTACTGGCACTACTTTTTTTTTTTTTTTTTTATTAATGCTCAAAAATCAAGAACAAGACACACAGAATAATACAACCATCAACATAAA
>JAFVLL020025645.1:0-69926 GCA_021397915.2 Tor tambroides | reverse complement strand
TTATGTTATATTGTAATAAAATTTTGCAAGATTACTGTTTTTCTTCTGTATTTTTGATCAAATAAATGCAGGCTTGATGAGCAGAAGAGACTTCTTTCAAAAACATTACAAATAGTAATGTTTCCAAACTTTTGACCTGTACTGTATATATGTGTGTGTGTGTGTGTGTGTGTGTGTGTGGTATTTAGCATTAATGTCCAATAATGTTATCTGCATAAATATTTTAAAATTAATTCTGAGAGAGATGGACACATTCCAAAAATAAAAAT
Source organism: Tor tambroides (assembly GCA_021397915.2). Lineage (NCBI taxonomy): Eukaryota > Metazoa > Chordata > Actinopteri > Cypriniformes > Cyprinidae > Tor > Tor tambroides. The sequence continues at coordinate 69,657 of JAFVLL020025645.1, read as the reverse complement.
TCCAGATTGTACCTCAGGTAAATGAGTAAACAAATAATGACTCAGAAGCAGTTTAAAAAATGGGAGTGAAAATAGTTCAGCATGTTCAAAGATTTTGGAAACAAATAAACATATTAATGCAGGTGCCCAAGAATAAACTTTCTCTGCGGCACTGAATTTCTGAAAGAAGATTTGGGAAAACCATTGCTCAAATTATACATGAGAACTGTATAATGTTAATTGCAGCACTTTAGGTAAGTGTGTGTGTCTGTGTCTCTGTGTGTGTGTGTGTGTGTGTGTGTGTGTGTGTGTAAACAGCAGTCTTGTAAGCCTCACAGCCTCTCAGTAATGGATTTAATTTGTTTAATATGAAACAAAAGCCCCACAAAAACAGAACTGTTTCCTTATGAATGTGAATAAAGAGACACATACTCTAAGACATACATATACTGTATGTAAATCCAAGTAATGCAACTAATTATGCAACTGCTTGAATGGGCATGATGTGTCTGGTCAGGTCGGCTCATAAGATCTCATTAGCAGGCTCGGTTTGGTCCACAACTTACTGCCAGTGCAGACCTGTGCTCTCAAACTGCTTCTGAAACGATGTTATGACCTGACCGCTTCAGTCTAATGCTAATGATAATGACAATAACAGTAATATGATGATGATTATAATAATGACTCACTGGTGCAGGGCATGTCTGGCTGCTCTCCGTCTGCTCTGTAGTAGCCATTCCTGCAGACGCAGATAGTGGCGGCTTCAGATGTGGACCTGCTGTTCGACGGACACTGAAGACACAAACCCGTCCCTTGACTGGACTTGAACGTTCCTGGAGGACAAGCTAAAGAGAAAGAGAAAGCTCTTGTTAGCAAGCCATTTTGTTAACCTCTAGAAATACACCTCATGGGTTCAAACAATCATCTTCAAAAATCACAATTTGGAGATCCATTTTATCTGGAATAGTTGGAAATATTATACATTTGTAGCCCTTGTGGTTGAACTTGTAGATGCACTTGACTTTCCTGTTACAGAGAGCTGCAAAATACAGTACCACCATAAAACCTTCTTTGTTGTCCAGTATATCTCATAACCTTGTGTTTAATGGATCTGGACAAGAGTGGAACGTCTTTTCTTAACATGGGGACTACTGGAACAACATTAAAAGCTTCAGGTGTGAGAAACTCATGATGCTCCTCTATAACTGTGTGATACACCACACTATTGTTTTGCAATCCATTGCTAACACTGTGTCTGAAGGAGTCAGTGTCAGTTTACTTCAGACAAAAACTTTGTTCATGAGAGTAAAGCGTGTTTTTGTTCTCATGTTCAGCAAGGTGAGACATTTCCTGTTTGCGAGGCCTGTTTCAAGAGAAATGAAACGGAGCAAAGGTGCTCCCAAGACACGTCAGCCAACCTGATGTTAGCAAACGCAAAGAAAAAGGCAAAGAGTGTTTTCTGATTGGATTTAGAGACACAAGCCGGTCCCCTGACTCTTTTTTTTCCACAGTTTACTATGGTGGCCCAGTAGTGCACAACAAAACAAAATATCCACAACACAACGAAATCGGCTCAACACAATGAAATTAGCACAACACAACGGAAACAAGCCACAACACAATGGAAACAAGCTGCAACACAACAGAATTAGCAAATCACAACGGAAACAAGCCATAACACAACAAAATTAGTACAACACAATGGAAAGAAGACACAACACGACGAAATTAGCACAACATAACGGAAACAACCGCAACAAAACAGAAACAAGCCAAAACGCAACGAAATTAGCACAACACAATGGAAACAAGACGCAACACAACGGAAACAAGACACAACACAACAAAATTAGCACAACACAACATAAGACACAACACAACATAAACAAGCCACAAAACAACGGAAACAAGAGACAACACAATGGAAACAACCGCAACAAAACAGAAACAAGCCAAAACGCAACGAAATTAGCACAACACAAAGGAAACAAGATGCAACACAACGGAAACAAGACACAACACAACAAAATTAGCACAACACAACATAAACAAGCCACAACAAAACAGAAACAAGCCAAAACGCAATGAAATTAGCACAACACAATGGAAACAAGACGCAACACAACGGAAACAAGACGCAACACAATGGAAACCAGACGCAACACAACAGAAACAAGCCGCAACACTACGAAATTAGCACAACACAACGGAAACAAGCCAAAACACAACGAAATTAGCGCAACACAACGGAAACAACAGCAACAAAATGGAAACAAGCCAAAACACAACAAAATTAGCACAACACAAGCCGCAACACTGCGAAATTAGCACAACACAACGGAAACAAGCCACAACACAGCGAAATTAGCACAACACAACAGAAACAAGCCACAACACAGCGAAATTAGCACAACACAACAAAATCAATCCTATGCGTTGTGTTGTACACTACTGGGTCACCGTAGTTTACAGATTCTAGGGGGACATTCACACAAAGTGAATTTGCATTTGTGTTTTTCTGTGTAAACACCTTGGACATGACACACCAATAACAACACCAGTAGTTCAACTTTTTAAAAATCTAAGAATTCCAGAAGAATGTGAATAAATTCTGCTTACTTTTCCAGCCCGGGTTTATCTCTCTCCGAATAAAGAGCTGAGGTGATTCCTGTGCTCGTTTATCATTAATTCTGCAGCTATACAAGATGGACACTTTCTGCTGGTTCAGCGGCATGACCGCAGAGATCAGGACTCTGTGTTTCTCTGATGTGATCTGATGAAACACAGTGTACTGCTGCTGACACAGACGAAGAAAATAGAGGCACATTTCATATTGATCCTAAATGAGTCATATTCCACACTACTGTTTCACTCTGGAGTCCATTTTTAAGGTTACTCAAGGTTTTTTGCAACAAACTTTTGTTTAGAATTAAACTAAATGTTTTGTTATTGTACCTTTATGAGTTTTAGAACAATCTAGAGAGTATTTCTATGCAATATCCAAACATTTGTCCAAAATACAACCCCTTTAGGAAGCTAAAACTTTACATTTTGCTTTAGGGAACATTGAGATCAGCAGACAACATTTCTTGCGCTCCCGACCAAGAAATATTTAATGTCAGCACTAGATCAATGTAATCTGCCGTTAATACCTTGATTAACTGGCATTATGCCGGTGACAGACGGGACGTTTCGGGTCGCGATGGACCTCTTCTCATTTACCTCTGATATTTGCATGCCATGCATATGCATCAAGCTCATGAATATGAATTACGGGGCAAACAAGCACTATATGGGGAATTTAAGATGTGGGTGTGATTGCCGCACTTATCAATTTACATATAAAGATGGATGAATGAAGGAATTGCAGAAATTAATAAATGGAGGTGTGAGATTGAAGACGTGCAGTGTGAGAGAGGGAGGGAGTGTGTCTCTCCTTTAATGAGAGAGGACAGGATAATTCATCCCCCCTCCATCCATATGAAGGAGTGTGACCTGCGCTGCGTGTGAAATCAAACCTCTGTTCCTGAATATCCACACCCTTTGAAAAAATTAATTAGATGCTATACAGCTCATTAAAAGTTTAGAGGGTCGGGTCCACTTTATTACTCTGTTCTTTTATCTATCCATCTACTCACCCGCGGACTTATTCATTTAGTCATTTAATAAATAAGGGGCAGAGAGGAGATTAGACATATAGGGAGAGATAGAGGAGAGGAGAGGAGAGAAGAAGAGATTTGAGGAAAGGAAAAGAAAAGAAAAGAAAAGAAAAGAAAAGAAAAGAAAAGTAAGAGGAAGAGGAAGAGGAAAAGCAATGGAAAGGAAAGAACAGGAAGAGGAAAGGAAAGGAAGAAGAAGGGGAGGTAAAGGAAAGAACAAGGAAAGTAAAGGAAAAGGAGGAGTAAGAGGAAGGGGAAGAGGGGAAAGGAAAGGAAAGGAAAGGAAAGGAAAGGAAAGGAAAGGAAAGGAAAGGAAAGGAAGAGGAAGATGAAGAGGGAGAGGAAAGGAAGAAGAGGGAGAGGAAGAGGAAGAGGGAAAGGAAAGAACAAGGAAAGTAAAGAAAAATGAGGAGTAAGAGGAAGGGGAAAGGAAAGGAAAGGAAAGGAAAGGAAAGGAAAGGAAAGGAAAGGAAAGGAAAGGAAAGGAAAGGAAAGGAAAGGAAAGGGAAGGGAAGGAAAGGAAAGGAAACAATAAGAAAGGAAGAGGAAGAGGAAAGGAAAGGAAGAGGGAGAGGAAAGGAAAGGAAGAGGGAGAGGAAAAGAAAAGAAAAGAAAAGAAAAGAAAAGAAAAGAAAAGAAAAGAAAAGAACACAGTGATTAGAGGGATACACATATTAGAGGAACATTTAGTGCGGAGCCCCTGTAACACACACACACACACGCACACACAAACAGCAGAATGTGCGAAGGTGTGGGTGTTTGACGGACAGCTTCTGACCCGGCCCATATGACACACACACAATCACTCTCCATTGCCTCACTCTTCCCGCACAACGCCACATTCTCACAGTTACAAAACAAGCGCTGCTTGTCACCACGACAACAAGCACCGCAGCCACGACCTCTGGCACCAGCGGCCCACTCACTCGCCAAAACAACAGACAGGAAACTCCTGCATGTGGATCCTCATGCCAGAAAAAGAAATATCCAAAATTAAACTCCATCTCATAAAATCATTTACACTTAGTTTATAAAACAAAGCAAAGCACATTTACAGTAAAACACTTACAATGGAAGTCAACAGAGCAATCATACCAAATGAAAAGAACACACACTTTTAATTATTCATTAATTTGAATTATTATTAATTTTCATAATTCTGTAAAAATACATTTAAAATACAAAAATAATGTGTTTTAAATTTATTATTAAAAACACTACCATTCAAAAATAAGTCTCATGCTCACCAAGGCTGCATTTATTTGATCAAAAATAAATAAATAAACAGTAAAAACAGAAATGCTGTGAAATATTATTACAATTTAAAATAACTTTGTTCTATCTTAAAATATTTTAAAATGTAATTTATTCCTGTGATGCAAAGCTGAATTTTCAGCATCATTACTCTAGTTGTCAGTGTCATATGATCCTTCAGAAATCATTCTAATATACTAATAATATAATCAATGTTGCAATCCGTTGTGCTGCCTAATATTTTTGTAGAAACTGTGATATATTTGTTCAGGATTCTTTGATGAATCAAAAGTTCAAAAGAACAGCATTTATTTGAAAAAGAAGTCTTTCGTATCAATTTACTGCATTCTTACTGAATAAAAGTATTTTTTTTTTCATATCTAAGTGTATATAATCTGTAAAGTTGTTTAAATCATTCTTCTGACATGGGACTATTTTTGCTTTTTTGGTAAAGTACATAACAGGGACGAGCATATATTCGAATATTGGTTATAATCGCTATCCGACTGTATCTTTCACAGCTTGCAATATGATTGCCATATACTTCAACTTCTCTAGCAAGTCAAACAAGACTATTACTACTAATTTGATGTATAGTATGCTTTTTGAATACTACAGAGTAGGGATTAGGGAAGCAGTACAGTACACATACTGTATTTGAACATGATTCCACTGGACTTCCTTTGTAAGTGCACGAATGTAAGAGCGTGATGTGTGTTTGGAATTATTTTCTGTGGTAATCTTTTACCAGAACATGAGACAGGTTTTAAATTTAGACATACGAGGCCTCATTATACAAGAGCGTTCATTTTAGTAGATTATTGTGTTTGCTGAACCGTCAAACTTGCAGACTCTTGAATGTTGAAAGTGGACCAACATCTGCTATAAAATACCTGTAGCTGAAAGACACCCCCTGAGGGAGAGTGCTCAAACACAACACACACAACAGCCGAGCGCTTGGCTTCAGGCTTCTGCTGTGGTTTGTCTGAGAAGGCCTCCATCTCTGTAGCTGTAGGCGAAGCCTGAGGAGACAACCAGGAGATCGAAGTCTGAAAATCGACCACACCAAACAAGCAGGCAGCATATACAGACGCATACCAATAGCTTCACACACCAACTTGAGTTACAGCATCTCAGATCTTTCATGGACTGTTAACAGTTTACATTGCAAAGAGACCAAACTTGTTTTACCAGTCATAATAATCACAAACATCTTCATACTGTACAAACACATCACTTTCTAATGCACATACAAAACTCACAAGTTCCTTCACTTCACCTTCATACACACACGCACACAACATGCACAATATTAAAACTGACTGATTAACAGTGCTGCCAACTCTCACGCTTTCACCGTGTGACACACGGTTTTGCCTTTTTTCACACGCACTTACGCCACACATCCAATTACTCACGCAAAAAAAAAAAAAGATCTTGGGCCGAGACTCGTTCGTTCCTTTTCAAACTCCCCGACGGTAGATGGCGCTGATGGCGTCTATGGCTGGCTGCACCCCGACAACTATAAAGAAATGAAGAATGTTGTGTCTGAAAGCTGTGCGCGCCGTCACCCCTCCCGCACCCTGCCCGGCGGTAATGGTACTGTCCAACCGCGAGTGCAAAACACAGAAATTGAGAATGAGTTATTTTTATGTTTGTTCAAAAATCATATTCGAACGCAACATTCATCTAGTTCAGTATATAGGCTAGTTCATCTATAGCAAATTGAACAAAGCGCTGCAAAGCCTTACACGGAGAGTGTTTTAATGGTGCGAGAAAGTCAGAGTTGTGAGATATAAACTCGCTATAGCGAGAAAAAAAAGTCAGAATTGCGAGTTTATATCTCAGAATTGCGAGTTTATAAAAAAAAAAGTCAGAATTGCGAGATAAAAAGTCGCAATTACCTTGTTTTATTTTTTATTCAGTGGCGGAAACGGGCTTCCATATGAATCTGAGCTGAGACTAGGTATGTAACAATGAAATGTCGGCCAGTATAACCATGCCCACAGATCATAGACAAGGACTTTACCCAGCTTCTGATCTGCATCTGATACTGATTATGCCTCATTTTTAGTTATTTTTGTAATGCATTCATCTGTTTTATTGCTTGAAAAAGTTGTACTGTTTAAGCACTTTATTTGTAGCACTTTATTTGTTTCTGATGGACCATGTGGTGGGAGGCTTTGAATGAAGAATAATGTCCCTCCCTAACTAATCTTGTGTCGTCTTTGGCTGAACATTAATCATCAAGTGCTCTTAAGAATACAATTATTCACAACATAGGCTAGGTTTCAGTTAAGAATTAGTTTAATACCATTCTATTCAAAATATCAATCAACCTACCTAGGTCAAATCTTAAACACTGGTCTATGAATAAGGCTTTATTGTGGTACATAGGCAGTCATTTAGGCACAACAATAGTTTTCTGGTTGAATGTTCAGCTCAAGTCTAGAAGGCCCTACAAGTCATTATGCCGAACATGAATCAGAATAAGTTCAGGTATTGCACATCTTTAGCAGACCACCCAAAAATCCACTAGAATGCAGGAAATCACATCTACTTAATCCAAAATTTCCTGGGGGTGGGCCTTCAGCTATGTCTGCTTCACAGAATGTAACCAATATTGTCCATCTCCAGTAGGCTGCCCCTATCAACGGCTTTGGGCCTCCCCACAAACCACCAGAATGCAGGGTACAACATCAAATTAATTCCAATTCTCTGATATCTGAGCCACCAACTTGTGTGGATGCATGCGCGGCATAATTTTGATCACCCCTGACAAAATCTCACTCCAAGGTTTTTTGAAAAGTTGGCAGGTATGGATTAAGTATTTGCAGGTTATGGCTAATATTACAAATATATGCTATTTTGTATAAATTAAAATGCAAAATATACACAAAGTAGAATCAGAATTAAAAATAATACACTAAACACTAAGGGACAGTTTTACTAACAGCTTGCGCCAGCGCAAACCGTCTTTTGCCGTTAAAATAGTACAGGATTTTGGCGTTAAAATAGTACAGATAAAAATGCACAGTTACGGATTAGTGCTGAAAAGGCGTGGACACAGTTATTTTTGCGCCTGACCTTATTGAATATGCATTTGTTGAAGTTTTACTTTCAGACACAAAATTTATGGGAGGAGAGTATTAAAATGAATTACGCAATGTGATTTACTAACGTTTGCGCTCATCAGGAGGAGGCGCCGCAGAGAGCGTGTGGTAGAAGGGAGAGGATTTTTTTCCACACGCATTAATTTATTTGGAATGCATTACCCGAACATATAGTTTGCCAAGCCATGTTATTTTTAATTTGCTTCAGGAAATAAAAGACGACTTGGAACCCTCAACTAGGACTCACGCAATACTAGGTCTATCAAAACTTCTTGCAACCCTTAATTTGCACTCCACTTGGTATATTGCATTGGTCGATATGCAAATGAGATGTTGCACCTGTGTTCTTTAATTTGTGCATTGTTAGTAAATCACCCACAGAAATTTCCATGCCCATCAGCACTGTTTTGGAATTGCGCTCTCGCGCTAATTTGCCCTGTTTAGTAAAACTGGCCCTAAGTTATAATTATATATAATGATATATAAAATCATTATTCAAACGCAATTTAAAAAATGGAAACTAACTAAACTGAAAATATAACTGTGCAGCAAAAGAAAAAGAAAAACTAAATGATATTATTGTTAATTTTCTCTTGCTATATAAAATATAACTAAAACTATATTAGTACTACTGTATGACAGTTTTTAGTATTTCATCATAGATAGAAGGCAAAACTTGTACTTCACAATATTGAATAGTGTGGTGAAAAAAAAACTAAAAATGATCAAAAATATAAATAAAATACAAAAATTATTCATGACTAAAAACTAAAGTGGCAGTAAAAAGCAAATAAATAAAAAAATAAAAACCACAATAAATGTGTTGCGTGAATGTAATGATGCGAGACTGTGTATCGTCCCTCAGGCTGCTGTTTACAGTTTAAGCTACTGTTTAATATGGAGCGTCTAGAGCTGAATCAGCTACTGTGAACGAATCACAGTCAACGTGAGAGAGTGTGTGCGTGCAAAACGCAGTTAAAAATGCATCTTTATGCCTTTGGAGCACATTCTTAAAGCACACACACATAAATAAAACACACTCCCACACAAACCTGCATGTCCACTGGCTTTCTGACACTGCAAAATGCTATTCTCACTGCGACATTTTCCGCTAATTGTCTCGCGCCTGTTCAGCATGACATGAATTAATTCAGGGCCCTTTCTCTCGGTCCCAGGCGCTACAAGGGTCAACTCGGCAAAGAAATGATGACGGAGAGGAACCGAGGACAAGAAACGAGGGAGCGAGGTGTGAAAAAAAAAGCAACGAACAACAAAAGATAGCAAAAAAAAAGCACCCGGAACCTGCCGTGGGACTGGGTTTTAATTTGGCATTAACGCTACAAAGTTTTTCTAATTGACCTTGCGCATTAGGAGCATGTGGCTCCGGCGTTAAGCGCATTAATTAGCGCGGGGACGTCTCTCCGCAGCGTTCCGTCAAAGCAGACACAAAAATAAAAAAATCCAGCCAGCTTTTCTGTTCAATCTCAGCCGTGGCGAGAGAAGCCATGTTGCTGGAAGCTGAGATCAGCTGGCACAAAGCCCAGCTCGCAGGCGGACTCATTCAGGCCGGTCTGGGAGGAACGGGCGTTTATTCCTCAAAAGAGCAATAAAGCCATTACAGCGAGCAGGGAAAAGAAACATCACTCATGCATGGCTGCTGAAACATCAGTCAATAGAGCAGGTTTTCGACTGAGCATGTTTATATGTACTCTTGTGTAGACAGGGACTGTAGCAGTATGAAGCTGGTTTACATAGCAGTTCAAAATCACCCACTTTGACAGAAAGAATGATGTGTAAAACAATCACGCACAATTTGATTTCTTACAAAAGCAAAGTGGACAGCAAAGGATTGGATATCTTCCTGATTTGAGTGTAAATGTCAAACAAAACCCTTAATTGGATAGTTCATCCACAAATTTGAATTTACTCACCCTCATATTGTTTTAAACCTGTGGAACTTTTTGTGGAATGCAAAAGAAGGTATTTGAAGAATACTGGTAACCAAACAGTTTTGGTGAACATTGACCAATGCAAGAGACATTTCTCAAAAAATTCATACAACTTTGTAATGACATTAAGGTAAATGATGAGTAAATGACAGAATTTTCATTTTTGGGAAAATGTATCTTTAAATATCTCTATCAAGTAGCCAAGTACCATGATTTATCAGTACATTTTTTTTTTTTTTTTTTTTTTTGGTATCAGTAAATATTGAATATTTAATTGTGCATGCATATTATCTCATGTTTTTTAATTATTTAATTATTTATATTTTATATATTTAAATTAATTTTATATTTTAATTTTGTATTTTAATTTTATTTTAATTTATTTCCTTTATTTATTTATTTTTATACATTAATTTATTTGTGTGTGTGTGTGTGTGTGTGTGTGTGTTTTCTTACATTTATTTAGACAAAATTATATAGAATTACAATATTAGCTATAACCTGAAAATAATTATTGATTGATCACACAAAAGATTAATATAGTGGATGCCTACTTCTGAAGATATGCATGTACTGTATACACTGTCAAAAACTGAACTGTTTTTACCGGATATTTGAGAACTTTTTAAATCTGACAATGCCAGAACTGATTTTTCAGGTTAAGTTTTAATATTGCCAGAAAGCTTCTGTATTATTTTTGCTTTTTTGAGTAAAAAAAAAAAACAAAACAAAAAAACACCACCCACAGTAAATGACACAAAGAATGAGAACATTTTAATTTTACTATCCATATACCATCTTTTATATATTATATAAGATATATGACCTTTAATGTCTTTAAACTATAATTACATTCAGAAAACATACATCAAGAGGTGATTATGCAAGATTTATAATCAGGCAATGAATAGATTACCTGCATCCTAACTGCCAAAATCTGCACTAAACCAGCATATTAGATCTTTCCCTCATGCTTTGCGAAGGCTCTTGCCATTTTTGTGTGAATTATGCATCAGAAGACCCGCGAACGGTTCGTAGGCGAGTCGTCTGAAGCTGAGACAACCGCTTAGTCAGAGTGCATCGGTGTTAGCTTCATCACCCAGCAATTCCCACACAAATTTCGCTAGCCTCTCACAAACAACAAACAAACAAACCAAAGCAAAAGACTTAACCAAAACCCTCTGATCTCAGCCTCACAGAAAACAACCCTCTTTTTTCCATGAAATGACGTTTTAATGAGTCCAATTTAAAGTTCAAGGAAAACGTTTCAGTTTTATCTTTCCTTACAGCGCAAGTAAAAGGCAATACAACTGTTATGTCTAGATTATAGTTCCGCCATTGTGCTCTCGCACACGTACGTTATTAAAAGTGTGAGACTGCACTTCATATGCCGTAATTGAAAATGGAAATGAACTCTAAAGGAAATAAGCTACATGAGTTTGCATATTCATGTAATTGGGGGTGTGAGGTCGGGGAGGGCAAAGAACATCATGGCCTTTTCCACAGCCGTTTTGATTAACTTTGGTTCAAGGAACACACAAGCACTTTACAAAGTGAGTCACATCTACAGGCAAAACGTTTAGCCTTGCGGGAAATTCTTCATCTGTAATGTTAATGAAAATCATGATCTGCATACATTCTGCCATAAAGAGGCATGGAAGATAAGCTAAATTAAATCTGCAGCTATCAGATGGAGCAGAGAGAGAGAGAGAGAAAGACTGCTGTTGAAGTCAGAAAGGCCGTTCACACCAACAGCGATTACATCGTTCGAGGTCGCTGTACTGTATCACAGTGTGAACCACATCATCTGCGCTCCCATTGGTAGGCGCTGCATCATGTCACTGCGTATTTGCATAAAGCTGAACTCCGCTCTGTTGCATCGCTAACAGTTTCATTTCGACTCAAATCTGAAAATGAAAGACTTCTGGTTGCTTCATCAATGTGAACGCCTGTGGGCCTATCAAAACTGCCTCTAGCGTAAACATTGCATTAGAACAAAATGGGCTTCAAAAAGCCTTGACCTGACAATAGACATGCTATTTGATATAGTATTCATGTAGACATTCTATGCATGCAAAATTCTGTTGCTACTGCCATTTTGGTGAAGTTCTGAACTGAACCAAAGCAAAATGTGACTCAAATCAAAAAGCATTTTGTAATAATCGCCAGTTTTACAAATGATGTTGCCACTGTCTACAGCACACACCAGCAGAGCAAGAATTCAAGTTAGCACATTAAGAAAGCACTTTAATTACTGCAAATTTAATGAAATGCAGACAGTTTAGCAGCCAACTGCATGTTATTTGTGATGGTTGGCTGCATGGTGACAACGCTTGCAACACGTGATGTGATTTGAGCAGTAACGTGTATAATCTTTTATTCATCTCTCATGTGACAATGGGTGGATACTGAAAACCTGAAATACAGAAAACCATTAAAGATACTGTACATGTGAAGCTGCTACCGATGCAATGCGATACGATTCAACCCTGTTGAATGTGTTGTGATATGTCATACTCACGTAACAGCAATGGTGATGAAAGAATGCGCTTGAGAAACAGTTTAGAGAGGACAAATCAAATATTGGTCACAAATTACTGGTCACTTTCTAAATAATAAAAGTATAGCGCACCTACTATTAATTAAATAAATAATTTTTTACCAATGCAAATATGTTAGAAATGATGCATCCAATACAAATGCCAACTTGTATCCATTGCACACTTTTTAAATCGATGCATTGCATCGTGAACTTTTATGCTGATCCACCGATGCAAATCGGTGAATCTTACTATCCCTAGGATATACAGTCTTACAGTGAAACCAAAGTATTTTGGCCCTTAATCCAGATTTAAAATGACAAAAACATGTATGTATGCATGCATATGCATATGTATTATATATTGTTTACTGGATTGATTTTTTACAATATAATTCAATGAAATTCATACATTTTAAATGTGTCTTCAGCATCCAAATTGTTTTTGTACTGCTTATACTTCACAGGGATAACTCTGAAACCGTTTTTTTTTGTTGTTTTGTTTTGTTTTGTTTTGTTTTTTTCCATCCTTGCAACTCTATGGAAAGTCATTGTGAACTGAACTGTGCCATTTTGTGTTTTTCTTTTATTGACAAGTACTGAAAAAAAGTAGAAAATGTGTTTTTGAGTGCCTCTTATGTAAGCTGAACCTTGAATTCAATGTCTATATTTTCACTCTCTTCTGTGGATCTTCCTTTTATCTATTCACAAAGTCTCTCAGCAACATGGTTATGTTTTATGAGATTTAACAGTAATCAAAAACAGAGAAGAGATGTGGTGGTATCATAAGCCCCTCTCTCCCTCTCTCTCTCTCTCTCTCTCTCTCTCTCTATCTATCTATCTATCATCTCTGTCCCGCCATCAATTTATCTATCCGTTTATCCGTCCATCCATCTCTCTGTTCATCCGTCCATCCATGAATCTATCCCTCTGTCTATAAATCTATTGTGTGTGTGTGTGTGTGTTTCTGACTCCCTCTCACTACCTCAGTATGTTGCTCATGAGAGACAGGGCCTGTCATCAGACGCACTCAGGGTCAAAGTTCATAACCTCTGCTGACTCTGAGGCTTGGATGTGACAGTGCCCTTTAAGAGACCACTAATCTGTGTCAGTTTTCCACACAACAGCCTCAGTGTGTGTGTTTGTGCGCGTGTGAGAGAGACAAAAAGCCTTAGAGTGCATTTTTGCTCATCTTTGTGCAAAAGTGCAAGCTAGTATATGTGTGTGTGTGACCACTCTTGTGCATTTTCCTTCTTACCACAGTGTGACAGTGATGTATGAAGCTGACCAGACCAAAGTGAGTTTCACCGTCACAGGCAGAGAGAATGGATTACTGCGAGTGTGCGTGATCAGATGTGAGGAGCCGTCATTACCTCTGCCTGACTTCAAATCCCTTTTCTCAGAATCTAAGCTCCGCTCCAGAACCTTCATCGCCGCGCAGATGCATGTCATTTAACGCACTTCATTTGTTTCCAAACATGCCCTGATGAAAACACGCAAACCACAATCTCAAAAATCTAAATCATCCATTTCATCTGCCAGAGAGTAAAAGCATTAGGCTGTAGCGTGCTTTATACGAATTGACAAGAGCAAACAAGTGAACATCCATTCCTTCAAAACCACACACGCACTCAAGCAAAGATCTTGTTTTGCTACAAACGACATGTGAAATTATATTTGGAAAGTAAACAGTTTTTCTCTGAATTTCCATCTGGGTTTTCAGTAAACTATTTGAGAGTCCAGAGAGTTTTCAGAGAATTATGTTCCTGACATAAACTAAAATTATTTTGTACTTAGTTTAAGCATAACCAGAAAAAAAAAATGCAAATGAAGTGATAAAAATAAGTGCATCTTCATTAGTGATAAAATTGATGTAAATGATCCACAAAAGATGAAACCGAAGCCACACTAAAATAAACAGCAGGATATTGACATTTGTATCTCAGAGTGTGAAGTATGTATGTGTGTTTGTACCGTACATGTTGTGACTCACAGGACCTGACTGAAAACCTGACAGCCCTCAGCCGGCTGTTGCCACGACAACACCACAGATCTCAACTCACTGGCCTCTCCCAGCATTTCCTAAATAACAGAAAACACTAACAGTTTCACACTTGAAAAAGTCTTCTTGATGACTGAATCCTCGGACACGGTCACTGAAATGCCTCTATTCGGTATTTTCCATTTCTTTTAAAGATTAGAATGGACAGAAAGTGAGATATTAGCATTCTAAGGGCCTCCATTGGCAGAGTTGAGAGTTGGCAGGGTGTGACACAGTGCCTGGCAGCATGTCGCTTCATAGACATGAACTCTCACCCCTCCTCTCTCGGTTTCTCTCAGCGGATTTCAGTCAAAGGATATACACAAGCTCACAGGTATGTATTTGAACTCATATGTACATGCATTTCAAAAGTATCAAACACACTCTTTTAATAAAAGATGACGTTATAGTCCAGGTTAAACACAATCTAAGCTCAGTCACCAGCGTTTTGTGGCATAATGTTGATTACTATGAAAATTAATTTCCACTTGTTGCCCCTAAAAAAAAAAAAATCTGAGATGTACTTTAGTAATTTTATTTTATTTTTTTTCTCCATTGTTTGTTTACTGGATTTGTTTTTTGCTAAAAGAAAGCTAGATTTGATGATTAATATTAACAGAACATTAATAGAAAATTACTCAAATAAAAAATAAAACAATTTTAGTTGATAATAAATTGCTTACTTACAAAAAAAATAATTCTTACAAAAAATGCTTATTTAATGTTACACAATTTTATAACTAACACCTAAATAACACCAAAAACAACTGTAAAAAATAATCAGCTTTTCAGCTTGACTACACAAGTTTTTACAGAAGTATGAATGGAAGTGTTGTTATAAAATAAGCTTCACATTTATTTCCACTTTCAAATCTTCCAAAAATCGAGCCTATTCACTTGCATTGTAAGTGCTGGACCGTAGCCTTATTTATTTAGTTAGTTATTTTAAGGAAAACAAGGTACGAGTCAAAATGATAGTAATCAACATTATGTACTGAACCCAGAGTATTCCTTTCAGCAACTATCTAATCAGTGCTATCTAATAAACATTCATTTCAAACATTCCATAAAACTGTTAAATTAAGCATGTAAAACATTTACACAGAAAATCTTGTATCTAACAGCAAAACTACTTTTGCTGGTTGAAGGTATCAATGACAACACTTTCATTTCCAGAAGGAAAAAAAAAAAAAAAAAGCTTTTTTTCTGTCATTAAGCTTCACTAAAAATGTTATTCAGTTTATCCCTGAATATACAGAAACGGTCTCTTCCTCTTGAGTTTATAGGCTCATGTTGCAGCTAATAGACTGAAAAGAGAATCATGCTGCTTTACAAAACAAAACTGTCTGGCTCCATTAATGTTTGTCAAATGAGGGTTAAAATACACACAAAGAAAGATACATACACAGAAATCACAGATAAAAATGATACGGCACATAAGAGCCATAGTTTAGTGGTTAGCGCATGTGCTACAACGCGTTGAGCCGTCATGCTCACCTAGGGTGACCAGATGGGACGGTCCTGTGTTTATGAGCCATGACGTGCATCCCGAAGGACTTACTGTCAGGATGCCATTTGTCATGATAATTAGTCATGACTTTAGCTTGATTGCTTTAAATATAGGTCTTTAATAGACATTTAACATAGTCTTAAAGGGACAGTTTGCTTAAAAATAAATTGTCAACATTTACTCACCCTCATGTGGTTAATATTGAGTATTTGCAACTTTTTATCTCACAATTCAGATTTTATTTTTATATCTTAGACTTTTTTCTCAGAATTGTGAGAAACTCAAAATTCGGAATTTTTAAAAAATTTAAATTAAAATAAAGGTAATTGCGACCTTTTATCTCACAATTCTGACTTTCAGACAGTCTTTTAGTTTATACTTTGCAATTCTGCATTTATATCTCGTAATTCTGAGGGAAAAAAATGTCTGAAATGTGAGATATAAAGTCAAAAAGTAGCAATTACTTTTTAAAAATTGTATGCCTCAGTGGAAGCAAGCTTCCTTACGTTATTAACCTGTTTGACTTCCACTGAATTCAAAAGGAAATATTATAAACAAAGGGCCGGATATGAACTCTGCTCACTTGCATTTAAGTTTTACTGAACATAACAAAAGCACCAACAATCTACCGGCAATCTACAACTTCTTTATCAAGGTCATCTGGTTATCCTGGCAATATGAATTTGACTCTTACTTGTGTCATTTCCTGATAACTTTCAATAAAGTGGCAAAATGGGCAAAGATAAACCTAAAAGAGATGTTGCAATTAACCGAGAACGGCTTCATAAAGAGGGCCACTCTCTTCCCAAGAGTCAGCTCACCGATACGATCGATCTCTCCCATCTCTCCAGTCCTGATAATGACAGCCCACCTGACTGAAATGAGCTCCAGTGATTATAAAACACTTAGAGTGGCATTGTGAATTTTAAAAGAAGCATTTTGATGTCTGAGGTGGTAAAAACCTCGCTCCCGCTGTAATGAAACTCGCCTCGGCTATTAGCTTTGTCTTGCTAAGAGCTGGTCTCTCTTTAAGCGCCGCAGCTCATTAACTGCAAGGGAGGGTCGATTAATCCATAACCGTTAACGAAAGATGCTCACGCACGGCCTTCCCTTTCATTTCCTTTAATGTCTGTGTCTCTAACACTTAAAATTCCTGTCATCTATCTCACTCCTGCTCTAAAACACACAAGAACTCTACCATAGTGTTTCTGCACTAAGAGCGAAAGTCCTAGTGCACTTGTGTACATTAATGTCCATTGCCTATAGAACTGCTTGTGCTTCAAGAATCACCCCAAATCACTCCCAACACAATAACTCTCAATAGATTAAGTATGAGACTAGTAATGAACGGCATTTATGCTAATGCTAACATATTAACGTAAATGCTACACATTCAACTGGTCTGCATGAAACAAATTTTAGATTTATAAGTATGTACTAATACAGATCTTACTACAGTCTTACCCATACAAAAAAAGCCCTTAATATATTTTAAATATATGCTAAATATATGTTGCAAATGGTGTTTCTCAAGAAAAGAAAAGAAAAGAAAAGAAAAGAAAAGAAAAGAAAAGAAAAAGAAAAATATATATTCAAATGCTGAAAAAAGTAATACAAAATGTGTTTTAAAGGGGAAAAATAAATAAATAAATAAATAAATAAAGTAAAAATAAAAAATACTTAATTGAAAAACTAAAAATAAAACAATTAAAATAAATATATACCATACATAAAAACATACACACATTAATTATTAAATAACAAATTGCATTGTAAAAATTTTTAAAATATGCAATATATATATATATATATATATATATATATATAGCATATTTTGAAATTTATTAAAAATGCATATCATCTATCAATCTAAACACATACATATTAAAATGTAATGTTATTTAATATAACATTTATTATAACATAATAAATGTAATGTTATTTAATATATATATATATATATATATATATATATATATATATATATATACAGGTGCATCTCAATAAATTAGAATATCATGAAAAAGTTCATTTTTTCTGTAACTTATTTCAAAAAGTCAAACTTTCATATGTTTTAGATTCATTACATGTAAAGTAAAACATTTCAAAAGTTTTTTTTTTTTTTTTTTAATTTTGATGATTAGAGCTTACAGCTCATGAAAATCAAAAATCAGTATCTCAAAATATTAGAATATTTACATTTGAGTTTCAATAAATGACCTCCCTACAGTATAAATTCCGGGTATCTCTTGTTCTTTGAAACCACAATAATGGGGAAGACTCCTGACTTGGCAATGGTCCAGAAGACAATCACTGACACCCTCTACAAAGAGGGTAAGTCACAGTTATTACTGAAAGGGGTGGCTGTTCACAGAGTGCTGTATCAAAGCATATTAAATGCAAAGTTGACTGGAAGGAAGAAAGTGGGTAGGAAAAGGTGCACAAGCAGCAGGGATGACCGCAAGCTTGAGAATGTTAAGCAAAGCCGATTTAAACACTTGGGAGAACTTCACAAGCAGTAGGCTGAAGCTGGAGTCAATGCATCAAGAGCCACCACGCTCAGCCGTCTTCAGGAAAAGGGCTACCAAGCCACTTCTAAAACAGAAACCACGTCAGAAGCATCTTACCTGGGCTAAAGAGAAAAAGAACTGGACTATTGCTCAGTGGTCCAAACTCCTCTTTTCAGATAAAGGTAAATTTTGCATTTCATTTGAAAATCAAGGTCTAGAGTCTGGAGGAAGACTGGAGAGGCACAGAATTCAAGCTGCTTGAAGTCCAGAGTGAATTTTCCAAAGTCAGTGATGATTTGGGGTGCCGTGACATCTGCTGGTGTTGGTCCACAGTGTTTTATCTAGTCCAAAGTCAATGCAATCGTCTACCAGGAGATTTTGGAGCACTTTATGCTTCCATCTGCTGACAAGCTTTACAGAGATACTGATTTCCTTTTCCAGCAGGACTTTAGCACCTGCCCACACTGCCAAAGCCACTTCAAAGCTGGTTCAATGACTATGGTGTTACTGTGCTTGATTGGCCAGCAAGCTCGCCTGACCTGAACCCCATTGAGAATGTATAGGGTATTGTCAAGAGGAAGATGAGAAACACCAGACCCAACAATGCAGATGACCTGAAGGCCACTATCAAAGCAACCTGGGCTTCCATTACACCTGAGCAGTGCCACAGGCTGATCGCTTCCATGCCACGCCACATTGAAGCAGTAATTAAAGCAAAAGGAGCCCCTACCAAGTATTGAGTACATATACAGTAAATGAACATACTTTCCAGAAGGCCAACAATTCACTAAAAATGTTTTTTTTATTGGTCTTATGAAGTATTCTAATTTGTTGATAAGGTTTTTGTTAAATGTGAGCCTAAATCATCACAATTAAAAGAACCAAAGACTCAAACTACTTCAGTCTGTTTGCACTGAATTTATTTAATACACGAGATTCACAATTTGAGTTGAATTACTGAAATAAATGAACTTTTCCACGACATTCTAATTTATTGAGATGCACATGTGTATATATATATATATATATATATATATTAGTATCTATTTTTATTTATTTTTATCAATCAAAATATTATTAATGTTATTAAAATATATTAATAATTATGTACTATATTTACAGTACTGTGTGTACATGTATGTATATAGAAGACAGCAGCCATGCAGCTTTTACCTTTACCAGTGGCCATCATGGCTGAGGGACAAAGTGATGGATGCACTTTGCTGCGAGAATGTGTGTGCACTTGTATAAAACAAAGAAAACAGCAGCTCTAATACAGCATCTTCACTGCCGAGTGATCTTTGCTGTGTGTGCACTGCAAGAAACAAAGCAAGCACTGCATTTGTGTGTTTCAAAGGAAGGGCAGAAAACCACTTCACCCTCAACTACAAACTAATTCAGGAACAACGCTCCAAAAGCGGGGCTTGAGGGAGGCGCAGATCCAAAAGATTTCCTATCTTTGCAAAATATCAGCACTGACAGGCCTTCGCTCCACATGGAAAGCTCTGTTTCTTTTTGTGAGTGTTTGAGCCGTCACAGACGTCAAGGTGCGAGTCTGAACATAAACTAAAGCGAGCGCGTCTGTCCCGGCCTAACTAAATAAGCTCTCTCTCCCACCTCATTACCTGCACCGCCCGTGAGCGCTTCTATTGTGTATGAAGAGGAGGTGATGAAAGCATGAGTCTAAAAGCGACACGCTTTGCTCGCACAGCTTTATTCTGTCTGCCGTTTACCCCCGAGAGAAGCGCCACTGCCAGTTTGAGCAGCGTGCTTTTTGCAGTCGTATTTGGCGCTGGATTACTTTATTTGTTTTGACTCTTCTGTCGCTATCTGATGTTGCTGTGCTGTCACGCACAGTTGATTCATCCGTGTGCGTGTTGTTTTTACTGCAGACTGGGGTGTGTCGAGATGTTTGTCTGAGGACGGGTGATTTGCAGATGTCAGCTAAACAAACGTCAGTTTGGCGTTCTGTGGCGGTGATAAAAGAACAAGATGTTAAACGTTCCTTCAGTTTATTCACACAAACCTGCTGGTTATTTACCAAACATCTCTAGATTGTTTTTTATGCTAAGGTGTTGATGTTGAATGTTTCCCTGTACGTGTTTTGCAAAAGGCTTGCTATTGGGTTTTATGCTGGTTATTTTCCAAATGTCTCTACATGTTTGAACGAACAAAAAAACAGACACATGTATTTTAAAAAGTTTTATTTTCAGTTCTGTTTACTAGTGCTGTAAAAACAGAACAAATGCATTATTTATTTATTTATAGATTCTATTGTTTTATTAGTATTATTAGTATTATTATAATTATTATTATTATTATTAATTAGATATCTTTTTCTGTTTGTGTGTTTCATATTTATAGAAATGACTGCTTTATTTAACAAATGCTTTATTTCCAGCTTAAATAAATTTTATTTTATAATTATATATATAAACAATTTACAGATCAACAAGTACAGTAAACAGATGCATATGATTAAAGGAACTCTATGATTAAATAAATATATTAGAGAAACTTTTTTCATTCTTTTTGCACACCATACTCAATATTGATATTGAATTCATTACCAGTAAATGTCTCTATAGTAAACAAACAAATAAATTAGCAGATGCAAGGATTT
This sequence comes from Tor tambroides, assembly GCA_021397915.2. Classification (NCBI taxonomy): domain Eukaryota; kingdom Metazoa; phylum Chordata; class Actinopteri; order Cypriniformes; family Cyprinidae; genus Tor; species Tor tambroides. The sequence goes on along the minus strand of JAFVLL020025645.1, from coordinate 48,480 downwards.
GTAAATACAGCATTTCTTTAGTATATTTTCTCCAACATACCCATCATTAATATTCATTACTGTCAGTTACTTTCCAAATGTCTCTAGAATAAACAAATCAAATAAAAAGATGCATACATTTACTGAAACAACTGCATGTTTATTTCAATTACTGTCAGACTGCCATTCTGATGCGTACATTAAGTGTTAAGATGTTAGGCATTACTCTAATATATTTCTTGTGATGCACTCATCAGCAATATTCATTACTGCTGTTTAATTCTAGATGAAACATAACTAAACAAACAAACAAATGCACATTATTTATATAAACAACTATATACAAGATGTAGTTGAGTTTTAATTTCAGGTTTGTTTAAACTCGCACTGATTAATGATGCAAAAACCGGCCAATCCAGATCTGTTTTGAAATAAATGGTAATTTACTGTTAGCTATAATGAAGTAGCTAATTAACAAGAGCAGCTCAGTATGCAGGATTTTTTCTCTTTGATATTTGAAAGGATGTCGGAATATTTCAATGTGCCAAGCTTTGAAGGTGAGTACACACATACATATACACACACACACACACACACACACACCTGAGGCCGTGCTGACTTTGGTGACTTTGTCAAAGACTCACAGCCTCAGGCCAAGTGAGGAAGAGGATTAAACCGTGCACGCGTCTGTCAAGCGATCCAACAAACGAACGAACTAACAATTAAATAACGAATAAACCTGTTAATGATAACAAACAGATGGACAAGGTCAGATACCCGGCTTTCCCGCTTCCTATTTGTTAGGTGTGCGTTGAGTGAGCCAGCAGCGTCCGATAAGTTCCATATGCCGCATGGCCTTTGATGGCACATCCCGTAGTCTGGAGCTGATAAGGGCCCAATACATAGACTGGAAACATCTAAACATTCAAAAAGTCCCATCTTAAGCCAAAGAACCCAGTTATTGTCACACTAGCTCAGAGTCTCATGGGTACAACAGCAATAGTGCTAGATCACAAGAGACTTGGTACCATTCATACTACACACACACATTCACATGCACACAGAAAGACCTAAAAAGGGCCTAAACATAGTCCCAGAAAGAAATGTATTGCAAGAAATGATTTAAGACACTGATTCTCAACAACTGGACCACAATACTTAATATTTCCTTTTGCAAGCTGTAATGATGATAATGCTGCAAAGTTTTTGAGAGCACAAATTAAACTAATAATAATAATAATAATAATAATAAAAGTATTATTATTTTTTGTTTTATTTACTTTTTTATTTTTAATTTTAAAATTGTGTGTGTGTGTGTTTGTGAATATATATATATATATATATATATATATATATATATATATATATTATTATTATTATTATTATTTTAAGATTAAGTTTTTTTTTGGTTTTTAATGTAATAATTTTCAGATTATTAAAATATATAAATATACATTTATAATTCCTAAAATAACAATAATAACAAGGGGTGAAAGGTCAAGTGCACCTTCAGTAACATGATTACTTTCATATTTATAACCTGAGCAAAAAGCTGAATTTAATATTTTTTTCACTCCCTAATTCAAAAGCGTCACACATTTCATTTTATTTTATTTTATTTTATTTTATTTTATTTTATTTTTTTATTTTACTTCTCCCATGATTCACCAGTGAAGTTACTCAAGGTTTATGGCTCAAAAAGTAATAATTTAGCTTTTTATGACCACTTTTCACCCTCTCTGACCCTTAGAACTAAATGGGCTGTATTTGGTGCTCTGTCTCTTCATAACGGAAATGAAAAACGGCACTTTGCTACACTTACACATCAACTGCATGTTCACAATCGTGTCCAGAATCATTTGTACTGCCCCATCCTTCAAAAAACATTCAGTTTTTCTCACAAAACAACACAAACCCTGTTAGATCAGACTGATGTGATCAACGTCCTTTTAAATGATATACTTCAGCCAATGTTTCCTAACGCACAGCCAGAAACAACTGATACCATGGGAGAACCTTTATGAAGACCTTTAAAAAAAAAACTCATTATTTTAAAGACCCTGGAAACCACTCATGTGAAGAACTTGTAATTTTATATCAAGAATATTTTAATCTCCAAAAGATAATTTAGGAACCTATAAAGTGAAAGACTAAATGTGCTACAAAAAGCTTAAGAGTGCCACTCACACACACTCATACACCTCCTCTTGTGACACTGCAGTAGATTATGCCAGTTCCCTCTCAGAAGGGCAATTTCTTCCTGAGAGGCATGTAAGACCCTCTGTCGCCTTGATCCAGTGTAGGTCGACTGGGGGTCCTGTGACTCCTCAGCCCTGAGATGGGCTCCTTTTGTGTAGGCTGAGATTTGCCTGTCTAAATGCAGGAGTCTAAGGAGCTTTCCGGAAGATTAAGGCAGAGGGGCGTCTGAGGGCCCGATCCCCGGGGCGCGGGGGCTGCGAACAAGGTCAGTGGGGTGAAATGAGGTCTGCCCGTCCAGACGAACAGGGCCTGACGGTACACAAAATGACATACCATTAGTATCGCCGCTCTACCAGAGAGAGAGCTAAGACCCCTATTGTTACTTCCCTTTAGAAAAACAGCAACCGTTTGGGCCAAAGACAAGAGCTGAGATGGAGAAAGGAAGAGAAAAAGTGATTAATCCTCTTTAAATGGCTGATGAGGGAGGAGAGATGCTGGATTGTGCATCTTTTATGGCCTTTTCAGATTTGTAAACCATCCGCGGAGTTGCGCAAATGATGAATAAATGCATTTCCAAAAAACATTTCCCACAATATTCCCAGTTTCCAGCCGGCCGAGGGATTATTAAAGTGTTCTATGGCATTGAACAGAAACAGAAGGTGTTTTTTCGAGTCGACAGCCCGGAGCAGAGGTCTCTGTGTACATAAAGCTTTGAGACGTACAGAGTTCAGCGGCGCGACGCACCCAGAGGAGAGCAGTCAACTGTGAGACCTGCTGTTCACACGCTGCTCCATATCCGTGAACCGCCTTTTCACCTTCAACAGGAACGTATAACGCGCCAGGACCAAATACATATTCAATCTGCAATGACTTATCACCTCCGCAGCTCGCCGCATTCATAAACTGAGATAAGCCCTCGGATAACTGGAATTTAAGCAGGGCAGTCTGAAGAAATAGAGCTCAGAAATGTCATATTGCCAAAAAGGGAAACTAAAACAGCCTGATTTTTTACTGATCAACAAAGTCCGGCCCACTCTAAAGCATGAAGAACTGCCAACTTACACAGCTAAAGACCATCTGACCAACAGGTAGCGCTCAACCACAGTTTGTTAATTTTTTTTACCATTCCTAAACATAACAAAATCTAAAATAACCAAACCACAATAAACAATGGAAAAAAAAATGCTGTGCAGAATAAGGTTGAATAAATTTGTGGGTAACACTTTAGATAATGCATTAACATTAACACTGTGCAATACATCTGTTAAGTAGTTCTGTCTTAAATAAAGTAAAATAAAATAAAATAAAATAAATACTGTATATTCTAGATGTACTTTGTGCTTCACTTTAAATAAAGTTAAAAAATAAAATAAAATAAAGATGCATATATTCTAGAGGTACTTGATGTTTTACCACTTTCCATAAAGTTAAATTTATATTGTCAAAAATAAGCAAACTAACTAACTAACTAACTAACTAACTAACAACATAAAACAAAGTCATACATAATTGTGAAAAAGAGTAAAATGTAATCACACATTACAAAGTGCTGGAGGGTCCAAATATAATTTGTTCATCTTTCTTTCCTTCTCAACTTTCTAAATGTTTTCGGGACTTGCGTCTGATGGACGTTTGGCAAATTCCCTGCCGCCCTGAGGAACCTCAGAAGAGTCAATTTATCTGCCAGCAGACAATCATGCTTCTGGAGAATCTCTGAATTCTTTCTGCTGCTGCCACAGACTCATCACAGAACCCAAACCATAATGCCATCTGAAATTACATCTCCACTGCCTTCCTCTCTTCTGTCGGCCTTCAGCAAATCAAAGGATGGTAAGAAAGACAAGACGGAGAGGAGAAGAAAGAGAAATATTACCGTTATTGCCCTGCGACAGAGCACCATAAATCTCATTTGTACACCTGAGGCGATGTTGTCGGGTTTCTGCAAGTATTCACCTTCAAGAACATCTAAATGTTCAGGAACATGTTGCACATATTTGTAACAGCTCAGAATAACTTGATACTCTTTCCTCAAAATTAGTAAGGAAACTTTTCGAGACCTGAACCAGGTCTAATGTTCTGCCCTTGGCCTCATCAGGACATTCATTTGGAAACTATTCATAGTTCTTCATTCCCATCCACAGATCTGCTTTCCCAGATCAGATAGGACACCCAGGCGTGAAATTGAATGACACAGCCGTGTGTTATCGCTAACCTCACAAACATCAGACTTCTGACAGGCATATTTCTACCTAAACCCATTAAAGTTAAACTCAAACCAATAATGCTGTGCTAAACCCTAGCGCTCTAACTTGCTGTTTACTATTCGCCATTTTATTTGCCACTCATAAAAGGAATAATGATGGCTCATTTTTTTCACCAGATGAAAAAGGTTAATAGTTGATCCTGATTTCATCATTTCAATGATTCTGTGTCATTTAGGTATTTATTTCTCCTGTAGTGAAATGTCTGCTGTAGGCAAATGCATTTAAGTTACGGTTCCTTAGGAACTGCTTGCAGCCAAAGCAATATTCTTTTGGCTCATTTTTTTTTTTAGAGATTTTTAGTATTTTACATGCAAAATATACAGTAGCATTTCAGCAATTCTATCGTTAAAATAGTCAAACCTGTCAAATATTTCTCTCAGTTTTCCTCAATGGAATGGATAGGCAACTATAGTTACCAAAATTTATTTTCCTTCACAAGTGGCCGAAGCCTTCTCAAAAACTGTATCTATAGAGGACAAGTTGTGTAAACGTGTTTGGAACAGTCATTGTTTTTACACCCTCAGACTGTTTTTTTTTTTTTTTTTACAGAATTATCAGATGAATAGATTCTAGCAGAATAAAAACGTTCTAACACCGAGGCACAGTGTTATATACATGCAATTTTGCTGTCTGCTGTGGCAACACATGCGTCTCCAGAACGAAAAAGATCAAGAGAGAGATACAGACAGGAATAAAGAGAAAGAAAAACTAGAAGCCTGTGCTAATTCTGCATTCATGAATACTAACTGCCATGTAAACAAAAACACAGTTAGGGATTGTCAGTACACTACTCATTTCCCTTTCTCCTGATTTTTACAGTCACGACCGTCCCCTCGCCTCTTTCATTTTCCTACAGCTATCTGATATTTCATGCAGGCATCTGAAGTAGGCAGCCATAGCAGGGGATCCTTGCAGTCTCTCTCAAAGCTGCTCTGTGATCAATAATTTGTCACTGAAATGCTGTCGGCTGCATGGACGTCGCCAGACCGGGGCCAAAAAGGGCCCCTGATGTGCGACTGCCGAGAGAGTCCCAGCAACCACCCAGAAGCGGTTACAGATCTGAGGACCCCTGGTGCGAGAATATTGAGTTATGTTCTCACCCACCTGTTCTAGTGACTGTCGCCTTGATATGTGCATTTTGCTTCTTTAACTTGCTTTGAACATAAAACGACGGGCCCAAGCTGACAAGTGAATGTAAATTAGTAAAAAACTAGAGCATTTTTGGATTAACTTTTCCTTTAGCGTTTTTTTACATGTTCTGCACTCATAAAAATAAAGGGGGTATTCACAGTGATGCCATAGAAGAACCTTTCAGTGAACAGTTCTTAAAATAAACTTTTTTTCTTAGTGTACATTTAAAAAATCTCAAGAACCTTTTTTTCACTCTAAAGAACCTTTGTGCAATGGAAAGATTCCATGGATGTAGGAGAGAAAGAGTGATTCAGACTTCATGAATCAAATTTCCCAAGCCTATTAGCATTTTTGCAACTAAGATGAAATTAGAGACATTATCATAATATTGCTGTCTTAGCATTCTCAAATGCACAAGTTGTACAATGTTCAGAAAACCGAATGATAAAGCGTCTTCACAACATTAAGACACTGAATAATTTGCCATTACTGACAAATAACACTGAATATATCATGAATATTTGTCGGCATTCATAAATGCCTCCACTTTTGGGGTCTGGATCCCCAGCATTGGATTCTAGATTGCTGACAGTTAACCGGCAAAATGTCTCTGGTTACACATGTAACCATGGTTCACAGAGAGGGAACGAGACACTGCGTCCTCTAGTGGACACTATGGGGATGCAGTGCGAGTTCCCTTAAAGGGGAATGTCTCAGGTTACGCATGTAACATATGTTTTGCACTTCCTTATCTTCAAAAGTAGTGCACAATTATGATACACATGGTGTTTTGCACCACTGAGGGTTAATCATATTTTAACAAACACAAATGTGAATGTAATGGAAAAGCTATGGCTAAAGAGAACAATTTTAGATTATAATGCCTTAAATTTTTGGTCTTTTCTTCACAAAAAATAACTTTATGGCATCGGAAGACTTGAAATATAGTACACAAGTCATATGGACTGCAAGTCTTTTTAGTCTTTTTTAAAGCTTGATCCTGAAAAAATATGATTTGATTGTATGGAAAACAGGGCAACAGCCTATTAATTATAAACATAGGTAGATGCCACTGACTTTAAGCGTAATAAAAGACAGATACTGTTTACACTACATACAAATAGCAACAATTTTTGTTTATAATAAGTGCAAATAGTGATATATGCTATTAGCATAAAATGTATAAGAGATTGGGTAAATTCCTACTCAAAACAATTTAAAAAAAAATACCTGAAGTGTCATATAATCCACTCTCCATCTTAAATAACCTCAGTGATGGAGAGCAGCACTGCTTATGACTACTAATGCTAGCTGTGGGGTGAATCCAGGGCTGCGGGTCTGGAGATGGAGATGAGCTCCCCAGGGCAAAAAGACACACGAGTTTAACATGCAGATTACATGGGTCATATTCCATCATGATGACATGCTGGACAAAGCTGCTGACAGGAAGCAAGTGAAATGTGTGTGACATACTACTTACTGCTAATTTAAGACAAATTTCTTACATATATGTACAGTATCTCAAAAATGTGAGTACACCCCTCACATTTCGGCAACTATTTTAGTCTATCTTCTCAAGGGACAATACTATAGAAATGAAACTTGGATATATTTTAGAGTAGTCTAAAAAAGTCTAAATAACACTGCATTAGATTAAAACATACTTTTACCTTTGAATTTTGAACAATTCATTTATTTTACATCAGTTCAACTTCTTTCCTGAAAACTTTGACTTAAAAAGTCCTTCTGCCATCTTCTTTAAAATAAATGCCATTTGTTTTATATTGAGCTGTATAATGCAAAGGCAAGCAATTTTAAATGACGCATTAGCGTCCGAATACATTTGGACATATATTTATCTGCTTGCTCTAAAATGATACAAAATGCCATGCTGGGACTTGAAATGGACAGTTCGAAATAACTGATTCATGGAAATGAATCAAGCTTCCCAACTCTATCAGCACTTTTGCAACTGTGATTAAATCAGACACGCCATTATAATATCGCTGTCTTAGCGTTCTCAAAATCATGACACAAAATCAGCCTACTGGCACAGGCCTAAAAAACCTAATGATTGAATATCATCACAATATTCATGATGTTGCTACATTTTACATCGCCAACACAAAATAACACCGAATACATTGCAAATATTTAATATATCACCCATCCCTAGCAGCCAGAAATGGATCTGAAGCATCAAACCAAGCAGTGGTGAGACTTTATCGACCATCAGAAAGAACTCCTACAAGCATCTGCTAAACTTTCTGCCTCTATTTATGTGCGATCGAGTTTAATTTACTAGTGAATCAGAGCAGAAAAAAAGGAGTGAAATTAGAAAAGCAGCCCACAGTGAAGAAGGGAAGCAAGAGACGAGAGGAAGTGGATGATGAGGATGACGTGGCTCTTCATTAAGAGCGAGACACACTTTTCTTCATCTATTCAGTCTATTCACTACACTCCCATGCCAGAAGTCTTTCTAACCCTTCTGTCTCTTTTCTCTGTGTCTCTTTTTCATTTGTCCTGTCACCATGGCCTTTTCTCAAGCCTCATAATAGGGCCCAGAGCTCAGAGAGCTCAGAGAGGTCTTTAATTGGGTTTCAAGGTGACTTCACCCAGCGTGCGAGTGTGCGGACGGCCATCATTAGGCTGTGTGTGTTTGTACACTCTAATAGTATATTAATGTCGCTCGGACGCAGGAGGAACTGAAAGGAAGCTTCTGAATGCGCCACACATCAGCAGACTTCCTGCCTTTTTCTGATTTCTTCATTCAGACGCTCACAGAATGAAGGCCACCTCTACTCTCTTTCACAATCCAAATACCTCTCTGCACTTTTCCCACTCATACAAACCAACCAGCGTGCTGTGAAAAGCCCTGGTGCATTGTGGGAATATTTTCAAACAAATGATGTTCTCCACAGAAAGTTATGTTGACATGGAAATGGAACACCTAGCCACCTCTGCTAAGAGATGTTTAGATATAGCATAATAACTAAATTATTAGTGATTTAGTTATAGTTTGTATATAACTAATAATTTTCTTGTTAATGCTTTTATTCTACTATTATTTATTAATTATTTGTTGCTTTGTTGACATTTCAGCACAATCACAGGTACTTAAAGACACTTGTCATAAAAAACTGTTGCAACAAAACATCAGTATTACACAGACAAGCAATTAAAAAGAATTAATTTTAAAAACGAAATTTTTATCAAATAAAAAATATGTAAAATATTCAAAATATATTAAACATGTAAAATATAATAATACATATTTCCAATCAAATATCTCAGTTAAAATTTAAGGAAATAAAATAAAACATAAAATATTACAAAATATCTTTAAAAATTAAATATACAAATTATCAATCTAATACCCTATTTAGTAAGAATTATTTTGTTGTTGCAACAAAACCTCAGTATTAAAGACTAACAATTAAAAATAGAGAATTTTAAAGTAAATATAATTTAATATGAAAAAATATAAAAATGTTTATTGAAAAAAAAAACATTCTGATATCTCTCATTTCTAGTAATAATTATATTGCTGTTGCAACAAAACATCAATATTAAACATTCCAACAATTAAAAATAAAAGATTGTGAGCCTGAGAAATGAATTCAAATAAACCAAACAAGTAAAGCTATCAATATGTTGTTTTAATCAACTGACTTTATGTATGTGCATAATTTAGACGCATTTATAATATAATCAGCCCAAGTGAGCTTTTAATCCCTGCATTAACGCTAGAAGAGGCTGAAAGCAGAAAGGCTCATCTCATTTGTAAACTGACCTATCAGAAAGAATATTTAAATTAAGTAACTTCATTTGCATCTCTGAAGACTAATGATATACGTAACCTTCCAAACATTATCAAAAACAACTTTTAAAACCTGCTTTCAAGCATGTTTATGGTCAACAAATCAGGTGGCCAAAATATGTGGAGAGGAATGGCACTGATTTGTTCCATCCGTTTACTACAATAAGTGTGAAAGATTATACTGTGTTAATAATTATCTAAACTATTTTTAGATACCACAGAGAGATTATCTGTGCACATGATCATAATTATCAGAAAAGGCAGTTATGCTTGGCAAAAACAATATTAAAGGGTTAGTTCCATGTTGTTCCAAACTTGTATTATCTTTTGAGCTTAAATAGAAACAGAAATTAAATTAATCAGGATTGTAAACATCAAGCTGCTGAAGGTACATAAAAGTAGCTCCTGGGTCATTCCGTGTAAAAACAACCAAATTTCAGAAATTTCCCTGGCTCAGATTTTTGATTTTGCTAATATTTTTTTCTGAAGAAAGATAAACATGTATAGTGATGACAGCCCAAATATTAAATGTCATGGATTAATATTTACTAAGTAATCCACTATTTTGTAGAGGGGGGTCAAAATGGCAATTTTCACCTGAGATTCAGAGCCAAATTACAGGAGGTTAAAAATGACTTAAGAAAGATGGCAGCATCGCAATGTTATTTTTACACAGAGATTAGTAGGTCTGTTATTAAAATATGTTGACTTTAGCCATCTTTGTTGAATTATATGCCAATGGTGACCATTCAAAAATGGGGAAAAAGCACTTTTCAAGTTTTTTTCTCCAAAATGTGCATGCCTGTAACTCAAAGTAGAAAGATATCTTAAAGCCCTTGTAGATTTTGGGTCTTAACAAATTTTCCTTTTGGGATCTTCATTTTTAAGGCCCTATATGGTTCGGTTCCAGAGATATTGGAATTTAAATATGGCTCCAAGAGTAAATTGTTAAAAAGTACATTTTCAGTGGTCAAAAACCAAATGTGGGTCAATTTGCAAAAATATGATTCTTCTTTTCTTTTAAAGAGGAATGTCTGAAGAACAAATAATGTTGAAACTAGAGATGTATCTTGTTTAGTTGTCTGAGTGCCATAACTATTCTTTTTCCAAAGTTTGCATGCCTGTAACTCAAGAAGTATTAAAGATATCGCAATATGATTTTAGATTTTAGTTCTTAATAAACTTTTCTTTTGGAATCTTCATTTTCAAGCCCCTACATCATTCAGTCACAGAGATATGGGGACCTCAATGAGGCTCCATTTTCAGACTGTTGAATATTACCTATAGCTCATACTTAATTGTATTTAAATCAGAATGTCTGAAGAATAAGTCATGTTGAAATTAGGAATGCATCTTGTTTCCCTCTATCAAAACAATACTCACAGAACATACCTGTCGGAGTGCTAAAAATGCACTGAAATTGTCAAGATGAGGAACATTATCTCAGTAGTTTATTCATAAGATTCTATATTTGAATCAGTTTCAGGAATATTTGGAAGAAGGGGTTTTGTTCATTTTAACAGCTTCTGAAGCTACTAAGTGTTCAAACACACAATATTGTAACATGTTTGAATCGAATCCCACACCTCATAGGGAAAAGTGGTTGCTTTTACCACACATTGTATTCACATCAATAAACCAAGATTTGCCTAACCTGGATTAATTATTAGAATTTCTTTTTTACTGTTATATAATTTGAGCATAGTTATAGTGGTAAAGGGCATATTTGGCATAATCATTGATAATACCTCAAACATTTAAGGTCTCTCACACTTGAAATAATTAACACTGGGTTATTGTAAACCCCAGGTAAATGGGATCCTGGGTAATCTTATTTTACACTTCGCACTGTTCATACTTCACCTAGAGTTAACAGTCAATCCTGATCATTCATAATCTGATGTGTCCCACTGTACATAAAAAACCCTCTCTTAGGTACAAGAATCTAAAATCATATTAAGATAACTTTAATACATCTTGAGTTACAGGCACACAAATTTTGGAAAAAGAATATTTATGACACTCAAACAGGCATGTCCTATACATTTGTTTTGATAGAGGGAAAAAAGATCCATTCCTAGTTTCAACATTACTTATTCTTCAGACATTCTGCTTTAAATACACTAAGTATCAGCTGTATACAAAATGACCATGACCAGCATTTGGTTTTCAAGTGATGAAATGTAATATCAAACAATCTGAATATGGAGCCTCATTGAGGTCCCCATATCTCTGGGACTGAACAATGCAGGGCCTTGAAAATGAAGATTCCAAAAGAAAAGTTTATTAAGAACTAGAATCTAAAATCATACTGCGATATCTTTAATATTTCTTGAGTTATAGCCATGCAAACTTTGGAAAAAGAATATTCATGGCACTCAGGTATGTTCAATGCAGTTGTTTTGACAGAACTAAATGAGATACATCTCTAGTTTCAACATTATTTGTTCTTCAGACATTCCTCTTTAAAAGAAAAAAGTATATTTTTTGCAAATTGACCCACATTTGTTTTTTGACCACTGAAAATGTACATTTTAACAATTTACTCCTGAAGCCATATTAATATTTCAATATCTCTGGAACCGAACTATATAGGGCCTTAAAAACGAAGATGCCAAAAGGAAAGTTTGTTAAGGCCCAATATCTAAAAGTGCATCAAGATATCTTTTATACTTCTTGAGTTACAGGCATGCAAACTTTGGAGAAAAAACTTGAAAAGTGCTGTTCCCCCACTTTTTAATGGTCACCATTGGCACATAATGCAACGAAGATTGCTAAAATGAACAGATTTTATTAACAGACCTACCAATCTCTGTGTAAAAATAACATTATGATGCTGCCATCTTTCTGAAGGCATTTTTACCCCCTTGTAATTTGGCTCTGAATCTCAGGTGAAAATTCCCATTTTGACCCCCCTCTACAAAATAGTGGATTGCTTAGTAAGTATTCATCCATGACATTTAATATTTCGGCTTTCATCACTATACATGTCTGTTCTTCAGAAAAAATATTAGCAAAATCAAAAATTTGAGCCGGGGACCTCTGGTTGAGTTGACATGGAATGACCCTCCTATGATATTTAGGTGTAAGAAATAGACTAAATTATAAGCTGTTTGCCACTGAAAATCTCTGTTCAACATTGCATCTGATTTATTATTGTTTATAAAGGTCACCTGAATGTTAAAGTCAAGTCAGTGTGTGCATGTTTGACGCTGGCAAAAAACAAACTTTCAAGTATACTAATTCGTTCAAGATGGATCCATCTGTCCGTTTCAACATGTTTCTTCTCCAGTAACTCAGCAGTCAGCAGCTAGTGAACTTTTCCACTGTCCACCACTCCCATGAATGTTAAATGAAGATATTTGAATATTTGTAATATTAATGGCTGCATGCCGTGAGCTCAGTGATGCTGAACCAGAGTCCTGTGAAGAAGACCAAATCCAGCCGTTCACATCCTCCATGAAGAGAGGGATGGTGTGATGGATGAAGAAGAGAGAATGAGAGACTCGCCCCTTCCATCCCATTCAATGTCAGAGGCGGTGAAAAGGTCAACTAGGCCTGTCCGAACGCTGCCGGCACACAATACACAATGAATGAGGCCATCCAGCATCTGTGTGTGTGTTAGTGCTATGCAGGCATGTGGTTTGCATAGAAATGGGCCATCACACAAAGGCTTCAAGCGTGGCAATACGTTTTCAGCACGGTTAACCAATTACAAAAGAATAAAAACGTAGTGCGACATTCAGTCCTGCGAGAGCAAAGTGAAATAAATCACATACTCTGCTTCTACAGCACAGGAATGGGTTCACTGAACTACAAAAAATACACACTAAATGACTCACTAAATGAAAATATGCAGCCTAGAATATGTGGCTCTTAGAAATATGCAGGCTAAAATATGTGGCCAGTAATGCATATTTATAAAATGGATGGTTTTTCAGACCAAATGAGCTGCAACATAAAAAAGTCAATATACAAATACATGTGGAAAAATATTCCACATGTATATATATACACTTTTACAAAAAAAACCAAAAAAACAAAACATTAAGCATAATATATATATATATATATATATATATATATATATATATATAAATGCAATAATAATAATAATAATAATAACCATCATCATTTTTGAAGGATCATATGACAATGAATTAAGGATTAATGGCTACCAAACATTTATCACTGCCATCACAGGAATAAATTACATTTTAAAATTGATTGAAATAAAAATAAAGTTATTTTGAAGTATAATATTTTAAATAGTCAGTGTGTTAAGAAAACGAATTAAAAATACTTAAAAATACAATCTTAATATTTTACAAGTTAAAAAAAAAAAGATGTTTGTCAAAAACGAAAAATGGCAAAGAAGTTTGAAAAAAAAAATACTGGAAAACTACAAAAATATTTAATAAAATGATTATTACCCTTAACTGTGGTAAAATTACTAATGAAATCTCTTGTGGCCTATTGCTTTATAGTGTTTTATGTTCAGACATAAAATATTTATTTGAGTAAAAATGGTTTTGCTATTGCTAAAGCACTAGATTTATTGTGAGCACTTTGATTGCTGCACTTTTGGCTGTTTGGATTGTGTTTCCACAGGCCTCTGAGGTCTCAAGTGAATCAAAAAGCCAGAAGTGATTTGTGAAGATGCTTTTCTGGTCTTTTTGCTTCACGTCGTGCCAAACAAAACCCCTGCTATGGTTAAAATCACAGAAACACACAGACTTTCATGCCTTATTTCTTTGGTTCTGACCCGTTTCACATCCTTCTTAGAAAGTCCCGTCTCATTTGCATGGCTGTGTACACACACAAACCTCAGGACACACCAACACACATATATCTGAGTCTAAAAGACAGAGTGCTAGGTAATATGAGCTTCTAAAGCAGAGCATTAAATATGCACTAGACAGCTCAGAGAATGGAGAGCACTACTCCTGAATAAATAACCAAACAAACAACAGACTATCAGCCAATCTACAAATCAGCGCTGTCAGAGAGAGTGGAGATAATAATATACACGCACACTGCAGGCGTGTGTATTTATGGGTCCCAACTGTCCTCTCCTCTTTCTTTCACGTACACAGACACACTCCACGCTGAGAGAGCTCTGTTTATCACTCTTACAATCACACAGACCAGACCGGAGCTGGTTTCTGTGCTAGTTCCTCAACATAATAAAACTGTCCACATAGTCCACTGCCTCCTAAGGAAGAATAATAACAAAAATACAACCTCATGAACTCAAGAGACTGATTTGAAATCAATAGCTACTGTTTAGCACTGAATAAATTAAATTCAACTTGTTTTGTATAGCTATTTCTACAGTACAAATCATTCCAAAGCAGCTTAATACACAAACCTGCCCAGCAAAGAATATGATCATGTCAGTCCAGTTTGATTCTCTGTACACTATTCATGGAATTCATTGCAATGTATTTTGGGATTGACTAATCTACTAAATACATACAATACCAAAGTTTGTGGTTGGTAAGATTTGTTATTGTTTTTGAAAAAAGTATCTTAAGCTCACAAAGGCTGCATTTATTTGATAAAAATGCTGTAAAAATATATTTCATTTAAAATATTTGGTTTCTATTTGAATACATTTTAAAATATCACTTATTCCTGTGAGGCAAAGCTGAATTTTCAGCATCATTACTCCAGTTTTCAATGTCACATGATCCTTCAGAAATCATTCCAACCTGCTGATTTGGTGCTCAAGAAATATTTCTTATTATTGACATTTTTTATTATGTTGAGCACAGTTATGCAGCTCAATACTTTTGTGGAAACAGTGTCATTTTATAAAACAGTGCCATGAATAAAAGTTTAAAAGTACAGCTTTTATTTGAAACAGAAATTTTTTGTAAAGTTATAAATGTCTGTTACGGTCACATCAGTTAAAGATGCCCCTGCAGAATAAAAAGTACTTATTTCTATCAAAGACAAAAATGACTGACCTCCAACATTTGAATGGCAGAGTATGCAAAGAATAAATCAAATTTGGCCAAAAGAGATGTCTAACAAGGAATCATCATTTTGCTATCAACTGTTTGGAAAACAGAAATGCCAATGCCATGCCAATGATTCCTAAAAATACTGTCTAGGTAGGCAGCTCACTAGTGTTGTAGAACGCTTCTCTAGCACTCCACTTTAACCTGGTCAAACAGAGGGTATGAAAGGTGACACAGAGATGATTAGAAGGCATCGCTGGCTTTTTCTGTCTCCACACACACACAGATTTTTTTTTTTTTTCAGTCAGTGTTTTCTGCAGGTCAGTCAACGTTAATATGACAGCTGTTTGTAGCGCCTGAAGCCAGCATGGGTGAGTTAAGTGAGCAAATCTGAGGTGTGTGAAAAACATCATCTAAAGTGACAGGACACTCACAGTGGACTGTCCTTCTGCTCTAACCGTTTGACCTTAAAATAACCCATATTAAACATCACCAAAATAATCAGTGGACTGATTTGTGCTTCTTTTTGAATGTATATGTTTATCAACATATGACTGTCTAAGAGATTGGATAGTGTATTTTAATTAGTTTTTTAATGACATTTTTGGGAATACTTCATTTACTCACCCTCATGTGATTCTCTGTATGAATTTATTTCATCCAGTCAACACAAAATTACATATTAAACAGAAAGTCCAGGCTTTTCCATTCAATGGAAATGAATAAGAACTGCAGCTGCCAAAAATCAAACAATGACAGCATAATAATTGTCTATACTACTTCCAAAGCATTGTATCATGAAACTGAGAAATTAGACTTCATGAAGACCCTCCTCTTTGCTGTTGATCTCAAATGGAACATCGTATCTGATTATAATGACATAAAGGTGAGTAAATGATGATCATTTTGGTCCGAACAACTTCAATCTTCCAGATTTTACAGTTTTTAAAAGCATTCCAGAAATTTTAACCCATAATCAGCATTTTAAAAAGTGCAAAGATTCTGTGTAGGCTTACTTGTTTTGTTGTAGTCAGTCAATAAGACATGAAAATAGTATTTCACACTTGCATTTGTTCAAAATAACACACAACAACTGCAGTTTATTCATTAACAACATGAGCGATTATCTGTACTGCAACAAAATGTCAAAATCAGGAGGAAAAAAGCCTCTTATCTGGGTCAGAACCAAAGCGTGCAGCAGTGAACTAGCAGTCGATCAATCATTGGCCTGTGTACTGAGCAGTTTGATTGATTGGGAAACAGATTTTCCCCTGCATGTTTCTGGCTCTGGGCCTCGTACAGGGCCTCTGGTGCTGGTGTAGGCTTTCCAAACCATTACCCTGACCCGATCAATGACTGACCCACGCTTACTGCTGACCTGACGGGCCGCTGAAGCAGAAGCACCCAGAAGAACATGTGGTTTGCTCCCGATAACTGAAGTAAATATGAATACATTAAGAAGAGCTCAGAGGGGAATGCAGGCCGGCTCATTCAACCCTCGGACAAGGATTCATCAGAGCTATAAAGCATGCTAACCTCACTGATGAAAACGCTACGGCTCAGAGACTGCTCTTCATAGCTCAGAAGAATTAATAGACTTAGTTATTTTTAGCAGCAACTTCAGTCTCAAGTATCAAAAATATTCTAGAAATATATAGATAAAGCAATAGAATGACAGAACGATAGGGCAATGGAACGATAGATAGATAGATAGATAGATAGATAGATAGATAGATAGATAGATAGATAGATAGATAGATAGATAGATAGATAGATAGATAGACTAGAACCATTAAAAGTCACTTGTCTTCAACAAAAAAAGATGAGAAAAAAATAAATACTATAATTTTATAAAATTATACATTTAATTTAATTTAATTTAAAATTTCATTTAATTTAAAATTTCATTTAATTTAAAATTTCATTTAATTTAAAATTTCATTTAAAAAAAATTATAGAATTATAATATATCTATTTTTTTCTCTCTTTTTTTGCCTTGGCAACTAACTAAAAATAAACTGAAGACCTAAAAGGACAAAGTAAAACTTAAATAATAATAAATTAAAGCTAAATAATTAACATATAAAAAAACAGGTTGGTGAGTAATTATAAACACTTAGAAGAGATGACAATTGTATTTAATCGTATGACAATCATTAAATGTGTAAGTGAGCACACACTGATGAACAGAGACAAAGAAACACACACACACACACACAGACTGTATGTCTTTTTTGGCATGGCTTTATAAAGGCAGTATGGCTTTATAAAGGCAGACCCTCTCAAACACACACATACACACACACACAAACACAGACCTCAGCACTATTCACAAGGGTTTAGTACAACAGCTGATGTACAATTATTAACAGAGGACATCTGTGATTTCATGTACTGGCTGGTAATGAAGGTGGACCAGGCAGCTTAAATAAATCTAGCTGTAGTTCCCAACTTCGACAAAGGTCAAAATAATATAATTACAGACATGTGGGAATTCGATTTCTCTGAGGACGCTTGAGTTATCAGAAAACAAAACAGAAGGTGATCTTTTCTGTGATAAATACACGATTAAAAGTCACAAAGTACACTGGTGAAATACCAATTTACATCTTCAGATTCTGAAGAACCAAAAAGCCTTGCTGTCCAGATCTTCTCTGTTTGCTTCCGAAATTTGGCAGCCGGCATCAGAAAACCATCATGTACACAAATCTGCATCCTCAACACATGGCCCCCATCTGCTAGCGCTTGTTTTGGGTCACTTCGAGGGATATTTGAGAGGGGAAGAGGGTTCTTCTCTCCGGGAAAAGATGTAAACAAACTTCAACTTGATGAGTGGGATCTTCCAGATGTCCAAAACCTGAGCTGTTTGTTGTACGTAATAGCATCAGTGTGTGCAGGGGTGTTTCTGTACCTGATGACTAGCATGTGTGTGCTTGTTTATGGGTGTTTTAATAGAGCTCTGCTGTGTTTGGCTATGCCTGATTGTGTGTTGTATATATAGCAGAAGGTGTGTGTTTATGTAATGCTGAGAGTGCTTTTCAATGGCCTTTTGTCTGTGTATACATAGAGCTGCAAGTGCACACATGCATGCTTTGTGTGTTTATTTGTCTGTGTCGATCTGTTCAATGTGTATATACAGTTGTAGGTTTAAGTCTGTACCCACATAGCAAAGTTGTAAATTTAAATTATGCAAAGAATTCTGCAAATAATCAAAATATCACATACATAAGATAAATGTACTACCACTATTAAAACAACTCTTTTTTTTATTGTTAATAAATACATTGTAAATAAATTAATACTTTTATCCAGCAAGGATGCATTAAATTGTCAAAAGTGACATTAAAGACTTTATAAATATGTAAATATCACAATTTCCACATTGAGAATAATGAGAAATGTTTCTTAAGCAGCAAATCAGCATATTAGAATGATTTCTGAAGGATCATGTGACACTGAAAACTAGAGTAATGATGCTGAAAATTCAGCTTAGCCATCAGGAGTAAATTACATTTTAAATTATATTTAATTAGAAATTATTCTGATCAAATACTTGGAGCCTTGGTGCGCATAAGAGTCTTTATAGACTTAATGTATCTTTCAAAAACCTTTCAAAAAAATATTACTGACCCCCAAATTTTGAACGATAGTGTATATAAATTAATTTGTGTGAATTATTATTTAAAAAAACATTTTATATAAATAAAATAAAATACAATTGATCAGAACAATTTGCATTTACATCCCATATGTCAAAAAACAACAGCCTTGTCACTTCCAAGGAAAACTGCAATTAATTACAGAAATGTAATAAATTATTATTAGTATGTACAGACAAAAACGTTCATGTCTGCTAGCAATCTGTAGCAAACAAATTATTCATATGGATTTTCTGAATGCATGAATTTATACAGTAAATGTGTTTCTATAGTTTGTGCATGTCTTCTTAGCAAATAAAACATTTATTTGCCCTAAGCAGGAATATTGATTTTTTTAAGCACATTTTGGATATTTTATTCATGGAATTTACTGCCAGAATTTTTGCATCCAAAAGCCTGAAAAATTGCATAAAAGTACAGGGGTAGAAAAGCAGCTTAAGTCTACTGTATATAAGTTTTCATATTTGTCTACTCCAATTTTAGTGCGTTTGTGTATATCTGTATACAGAGTGAGTGTTTGTATAAATATGGAGGTAATTTAATGACTAAAATATTTGCATGTGTAGGGTAAGATTTGTGCAAGTGTACATAAGATTGCAAACGTAAATTAAATTTGCATGCGCAAGAAAAGTTTTGTAAAGGTGCAAATCAAGATTCAAGCGCAAGAAAAAAAGATTTGCATTTTACTTTTTTTGCAAGTGTAATTCATGTATTGTGAAACTGCAGCTTCATGCTAACGCAAGATAAATATGATCTGTATTCTTCCGCTTTCCATTTTTCCGCGCTTGCACTTTTGGCACGGTTTTTTCGCCAAAATACGGTCAAAAGCACTGCAAGCCTGTGATCAGTGATTTGCAAGCGAAAACAACAGTTTAAAGAACTGCAAAACGGATTGACCGCGTAGAACCAATCTGTATGTGTAAAAAACAGACTGTCAAATGTCTAAATGACTTGTTGTGTATGTAGGGCAAAAAGTTCCCGAAATAATCCGATCTGTAAATAAATCAGCCTTCTTTTATCTGCGCTAGAGACGATTCTCCCCACTAAACTGAGTTTTGCAAGCGTGAGGGGAGGGCGGGTCCACCTTCTTTGTAGCGCCAATCAAATGAGGCTCGCTGACTTCCATTTACTTTTCGACTGGTTCAAATACATCATACGCCAAGACATTTAATCTCATTTAGCTGACAGCTTAAGGCCGGAATGATACTTTAATGTAGGCCTACACATATAATAATAATAATAATAATAATAATAATAATAATAATAATAATAATAATAATTAATTAATTACTAAATACCAACTTAATTAAAACATGATATTTTATAACTTGTGTACCATTAGGCTATGTGTTCATACTGAATTTCGAGCTGTGTAGTATCTTCCCCTCAACAGGCTATATGATATAGTTTATTGTAATTTTGATGATAATTAAATAAGGCCTAGTATCTGCAGGAGCCTAATACATGCATAATTTCACCTGTCTACTGATCAGGGATGGTTCCATCTTTTAACAAAAATTTGGTTCAATAATAATTGAACCAACAGAACCAACAGTAATATTTTTTTTTCTTTAACATGTTGTAATTTAAGGATACTTTACAAAATATTACTTAAATATTTATTAATTTATCTCTAACTTATTCACCATTTATCATCTGTAATACAATCGTGTAACCACTAGATGGCTGTTTAGCTCTCTATATATAAACAATTAGTTACTTGAATTTGGATATATATTTTATTATATTATTAAATGCATATTTATCAAAGTTTTTGCATCAAATCTGAACACAAAGAAAGCATTTTGTTACTCATTCTTGCTTCATATAATAGCTTGAGCGGTCACAACTAAAGTAATCAGAATCAATACTGAAATTTCAAAATATACAATCGAGTGTTAAATACCATAAACAGAGACATGGTTTGAAAAATTGACAAATTCAGATTTAAGTAGCTTTATTGGCATAGTAAAAAAGGTTTTACAAAATGTAGCACTCTGATACCATAGTGTTGAGCATTCAGTGGTGTAAGCAGATTATGAAATTTCAATGTAAAGCCAAACCAAATAATGTTAGCACTAGCTCGCAATTCAGTATGAACACATGGGAGTCTAGCTTAAAGGAACACAACTTATAAAATGTCATGTTTTAATTAAGTTGGTATTTATTTATTTATTTTTTACTGTATGTGTACCTTAAAGTACCATTCCGGCAGTGAGAACGTTCCTGAACTAATGTTTTGGCGTGTGATGTGTTTATTGAACCAATCAGATAAGAGTAAATGGAGAGTCAGCAAGAGCCTCATTTGATTGGCTACAAAAAGAAGGTGGACCCGCCCTCCTCCTCACGCTTGCAAAACTCAGCGAGTGAGAGAATCGTGCCAAAACTGTAAGCGCAGATAAAAGAAAGACGGAGCTGTACAGATCGGATTATTTCAGGAACTTTTTGCCCTACATACACAACAAGTTATTTAGACATTTGACAGTCTGTTTTTTACACATACAGATTGGTTATACGTGGTCAATCCGTTTTGCAGTTCTTTAAACTGTTGTTTTCGCTTGTAAATCACTGATCACATTGCAGTGCTTTTGACCGTATTTTGGTGGAAAACCGTGGCCAAAAGTGCAAGCGCGGAAAATGGAAAGCGTGAAGAATACAGATCATATTTATCTTGCATTAGCATGAAGCTGCAGTTTCACAATACATGAATTACAATTTGCAAAAAAAGTAAAATGCAAATCTTTTTTTCTTGCGCTTGAATCTTGATTTGCACCTTTACAAAACTTTTCTTGCGCATGCAAATTTAATTTACGTTTGCAATCTTATGTACACTTGTACAAATCTTACCCTACACATGCAAATATTTTAGTCATTAAATTACCTCCATATATAAAGCTCTGTGAATGTGTTTGTATGTGTATATAAAGCTATACGTGAGTGTGAGTGTGTGTGTTTGTATAGAGCTGTCCACTCTCTTCAGGTGTGTGTCAGTTTGGACAGCTCTTGCGGTGAGTGTATCTCTGTTCAATTCCGCAGCCTGTGAGGGGTCGTCCGGCCTCTCACCCTTCTGTCAGAGGCGCACGCCGGCAGAATACAGAACCAAATCTGTACCCCAGAACTGTCATGGCTCGACCCGACCCAGACTGAACCATTTCTACTGCGGAATCCGAGCTGAGCTGAGAGCTGCAGCTAATGGGGGAGGTTATTTTATTAATATGCTGATTTTACTCCGGGTGACAGCCATCATCTCTCACCCTGAGGGTGAGATCTAATCCGACTCTCTCACAGATATGCGGACATACTGTATACACACAGTGATTATTCAGACTTCCTCCGAGCAGGGTCAAAATAACAAACCCAGCTGTGCGTTAGACAGATAGAGCGAACGAGGGAAAGTGGGTAACAGAGAGAAAAAGGAACAGAATGAGATAAACTTTCCTGGAGACACACTGGCTGTGTCCTAAATAGCAAACTAGCATACTAGACTAGTTTTGCAGTAACTAAGATATAGAGTATGCAAATGTATACATGTATGTATGTATATATACACATATATATATATATATATATATATATATGTATATATCTATATCTATATATATATCTATATATATATATATATATATATATATATATATATATATATATATATATACACATACACAGTAATTGTGCAAAAGTTTAGCGGGCCACTAGTATTTTCACCGCTAAAAAATGGTTTTAATCAGTTATTATATATATATATATATATATATATATATATATATATATATATATATATATATACACACACATTCACTTATTGAAATAAGTTAAAGAAATTAACTTTTCACAATATTCAATTTTTTTACATGCACCTGTATATATACAGTGGGCACGAGTACTCAGACTTTAAATTTTTTCATTTTTTTTATGTTGCAGCCTGATACTGTAAATTGCCTAAAATTCCTTTTTTTTTCCCACAATCTATACTCGTACACTCATAATGACAAAGTGAAAACAAGAATCTAGAAATGTCTGTAAATGTATTAAAAAATAAAACTGAAACATCCCATTTATCAAATATTCTAGACCCTTTGCAACAAAACTTGAAATTTAGCTCAGGTGCCTCGTATTTCTCTTGATCATTGCTGGGATGTTTTTACACATTGATTGGAGTCAAATTAAATTGATTGGACATGATTTAAAAATGCACACACCTCTCTATAAAAGACCTTACAGCTGACAATGCATATCAGAGCGAAAACCAAGCCATGAGGTCAAAGGAACTGCTTGCAGAGCTCAGAGACAGGATTGTATCAAGGCACAGATCTGGGCAAGGCTACAAAAACATTTCTGCTGCACTGAAGGATCCCAAGAGCACAGTGGCTTCCATAATTCTCAAATGAAGAAGTTTGGCATGACCAGGACTCTACCAAGAGCTGGTCGCCCAGCCAAACTGAACAATTAATGGAGAACGGCCTTGTCTAGACTGGTGACCAAGAACCTGATGGTCACTCTAGTTGAGCTCCATGATCGTATATGCAGATGGGAGAAACCTACAGAAGGACAAACATCACTGTAACACTCCTCCGATCTGGGCTTTATGGCGGTGTGGCCAAACTCAATCCTCTCCTCAGTGAAGACACATGAAAACACACATGGACTTTGCAAAAAAGCACCTAAAGGACCCTCAGACTCTGAGAAACAAGATTCTCTGGTTTGATGAACCTCAATTCTAAGCATCATGTTTGAAGGAAACCAGCTCTGCTCATCACCTGCAGAGTACCATACAAAAAGTAAAGTGTGCTGGAAGCAACCTTATGCTGTGGGGCTGTTTTTCAGAGGCAGGGACTGGGAGACTGATCAGGGTTGCGGGAAAGCTGAATGGAGCAAAGTACAAAGATATCCTCAATGAAAACCTGTTCCACAGCGCTCAGGACCTCAGACTGGGCAGAAGGTTCACCTTCCAACATGACAGTGACCCTAAGCACACAGCCAAGGCAACACAGGAGTGCCTTAGGGACAACTCTGTGAATGTCCTAGAGTAGCCCAGCCAGAGCCCTGACTTGAACCCTATCAAACATCACTGGAGAGACCTGAAATGGCTGTCCACCGACGGTCCCCATCCAACCTGATAGAGCTTGAGAGGATTTGCAAAGAAGAATGGCAGAAACTCCTCCAATCCAGGTGTGCAAAGCTTGTTGCATCATACTCAAAAGACTTGAAGCTTTAACAATGCCAAAGGTGCTTCAACTAAGTATGGAGTAAAGGGTCTGAATACTTATGTAAATGTGATATTTCAGTTTTTTCTTTTTAATAAATTTACAGACATTATTAAAATTCTGTTTTCACTTTGTCATTATGAGGTACGGCATGTAGATTAATGAGAAAAAAAATGAATTTAAACAATTGTAGTATCAGGCTGCAACATAAAAAAATTGAAAAAATTTAAGGGGGTCTGAATACTTTCCGTACCCACTGTATATATATATATATATATATATATATATATATATATATTCCCCTTCTTGTTTTAAACATAAAAACGTTAAAACGTTTAAACGTTTTTATGTTTAAAACCTAGTTTTAAACATAAAAAATGTTCCAGAAAACAAATTTTTACTGGGGAAAAATAAGTTCAAGAAAATAGGTGTTTGCTGTACAACAAATGATAATATTAATAATAGTAATGGTGCTTTTAACATATTTTTTGATTTACTTATTATTTAATCAGACTGCTAAAAGTGTTGTTTCTAACTTTGTTCCTTTAATCAGTTCAGTTTAAAGTCTAATTTGAACTGAAATAAAAGTTAATTTGCATGTTTCCTTGGCTTCATGAAGGCATTTTTACAAAGTAAATATACGAACAAAATATAAAAAAAGCTAAATATTAATTTTTACTGCTAATAATCAGCTGGACACCGCTCACAGAATTACACAAGGTCCTAATCAGGTTATTTGACAAGCATAATGAAGTCATGTTACAAATAACATACTATTATTTGCTTTATATAAAGAAAACAGTAGGTATCATACAGTGTATATAGTGCAGTATGCAGTAAGTACGCAACAATCCCTTCCAAGACGTAAAGCTGCTCAGACACCTTCATTAACCCAAAAGACCAATTACTCTAATCAACCTCTCCAGGTCCAAATTGACCAATGAAAGCAGAGGGGGGTGGGGAGGTTTGGATCCAGACGGCCAACAACAAAAACAGACTAATGAACATTAAAGGAATACTTATTACCCCAGGTTGCCTGTGCTGGTAAAATCAACCCCAGGGAATTTATGGAAACTTTATAAGAATGCAGTGTGTGTGTGTGCATGTGTGTGCATGTTCAGACTGCAATATATTACCCCATCAAAAGCCTTTATGGGAACTCACAGATCAAAGCGGCAGTAATTAGTGGTGACTTGCTGTGTGCGAAATCGTTAATTCGCTAACACACTGGCTTTTAAAAGCCGCGGCCACATCTAGCTGACAGACTTTTCACCAGACGCTAACACCCAGCAAAACCTCAACCATCTTTAATCTTCAAAGTTTATGACAACTTTATCACCTCTTCCAGATCACAGCGCATTCCAGAAGACATCTGACACGACAACACGACATGTTTCCAGTGCCACATTTTCAGCATTTCCAGCAAATGTTGGTATGCTTTTGTCCATTTACAGGTATATTGTTGCTTGTAACTTCATTTGATCCTTTAATAAATTCAGTTAAACAGTTCATTTTCAGCTGAAATGTAAGCTAATTTATGTTAAATTAGATGTTTCCTTGCATGTACATGTCAAGACCCAGGTATATGTAATAACCAAGCATAATTAATGTTGCTTATGGAGAAAAAAGAAAAAGAAAAGATGATTGTGGTCTCAGATTGCCAAATTGAAGACATTTATAATAAAAAAAAGAGAGAGAAAATATTAATATCTATTTCTAATCAACAAACTAAGTTAATTTTCATGTTTCATGTTTAATTAAGTTAATTTTCAAGTTTTAATGTTAACATGCAAGAGACCCAGGTATGTGTAATATCAACAAAAATCACAGACAACCCAAGCATAAATAATATTTAATAATGAAAGAAATTAAATACACTTCATTGTTCCTGAAGGGACATTTGTATTTCATACAACTGTATTCATAAAATATTTTATTTTTATATAAATATAACAATAATTATTATGCAAAAAATAAAAGAAAATAAATGTCAGGGTCAAAATTAAGACTTGCTGCTGACAATGCACTTGGTTTTGGACACTGTGTAAAATTAATTTCAAGTTTGCAAAGGTCAACTTTTGAGGGAATTCTGCAGTCTGAAACAGGTCTTAACCTGGGCTACATGGACATCATGACCATCTCTTGGTTGATAAGAAGACCTTGCCTGAGGATGTCAATGAACTCAACAAGGCCGCCACCTGTGCATGTGTGTATTTATTTGTAGAGGCACCTGTGGTCCTCAGAGTTGGCCCTCCCACACTAAGTGTTGTATCTGTTTATTGATCGAGACAGATGGCTGTCAATCAATCCTATAGTCTCTCAACAGGTTTGGCCCTGAGGGAGCCAATATGGCACTGGCCTTGAGTGAAGGCCAAATCGACCAATCGCAGACCTTGAGAGAACAATATGACTGTTGTGTTGGTGTCCACAGGAAAAGAGAGTGACTAAATGCAGACAAAGAGAAACTGTGTGTTTATGGGTCTGATTTTCCTAGTACACTAGGAAATATATTTATATTAGTAATACTATATTTATAATAGTGGTTGACCAATATGCCATTTTAAAGGACAAATTTGTAAATGGTCCCATCTGACTTTAGTTTCATCCTTGCCTCACTCAACCCAACATCAACAGTCTTCAACCGCACATTCTGCTCTCTCTTGATGTGTGCACATTGCCATATTAATCCAGAATAAATCAACCCAAACTCAATATGTGCTGCATGGAAATCTTCTCAAATAATCACAAATCTGCACATCTCACAACTCAATCTACTCAAAGTTCATTTATCAAAGCTCTTGCAGAACCTTCTTGATCTAGAGCTCAGGAAAAAAGACCAGCTTAGTCACTGGGTCACCAGCAAATGTTGGCTTTTGGAAGCTGTTGTCTACTAGATTAACCAGCAAGAAGCCTTTGATCAAACTTTGATTAAAAAACATATTGCTGGTAAACAGTGCTGGGAAAAATTACTTTTAAAAGTAATGCATTACAATATTGCGTTACGCCATAAAAAAGTAACTAATTGCGTTACCTAGTTACTTTTCACTGAAAGTAATGCATTACGTTACTTTTAGTCACCTGGGCTGGGCTTGCTTATTGATTTTTAATAACAATAAATCCAAAAGTGATTTTTCTCGTGACTGTAAAGGCCCTTTCACACCAAAAGTGAAATTAATAAGCCTCAGCATGAAGGAAGTGCCTCAAAGTGCCAGATTTCTCTCAACGTAGGAACAGGAGAGCTGTCATTGTTTAAATGGGAAAACATAGTAACTTCCGTAACTTATTTGACCGTAACTTATTTTTACTAGTTACATGAAAAAAGGAATCCGATTACGTAACTCGCGTCACTTGTAATGCGTTACCCCCAACACAGCCAAATATCATGACTACACCATACTGGTCCATGAGGTAAACCAGCTCCAAACCAGAATAAACCACAAATGAAATGGAAATTCATATAGTTTCAAGTCTTTTCAACAAAGAGGAACTGAAAAAGATCCTTTTAAAACACCTACAATGTATTAGTAATTATACATCCTTGAACCAAAGATTAACACTATTGAAACCCAATGTCTTACCTCGACAGACGTTCCCGTTATCTGGCTCGAATCCCGCCTTGCAGGTGCAGCTCCCAATCGGAACCATCCAGTCCCCATCGCCATTACAGTACAACTTAATCGGTACGTCCACTTCCTCAGAATTCGGGATGCACATCCCGCGAGCGATCACCAGCGAGGTGCTCTCTGCCCCAGTCATGGTCTCTGGAAATATCGCAAAGTTCTGCACCACGCTTGGGCATTTCTTATAAAACACACGGACGGACAGCAGGGACATGCATGCGCCGTAGTCCTGAAACGCCAAATAAAAGCCGTTTTTCGACAACGGACCGAAGCTCCGCACCTCCGTGTTCACTTTCATCAATCTACCACCAAAATCCACCTGCGAGAAGCTCTCGTCCGCCGCAATGGTGTCCACTTTCAAATACGGAGCCTCCATCCAGAACGCAGTACCTTTGGTGGCGATGACAGAGTCCGTCTCGTAGTAGTACAGGTTAAAAGTCTCCTTACAGGATCCAGGCACCCGCGGGATGCTGCTGCAGTCTCGGACGGTGAAACGCATCTCCACGTAGATGCGCTGAGCGCCACGTCGTGCAATGAAGGTGGTGAGCAGCCAATTGTTCTGGTTGGACTCGAAGACGTTGCACACCTGGTACGTTCGGATGGTGTTGAGGTTCTCATCATAGCCGCTTACTTCTTCCCACTGGAAAAGAAAAGCAATAGGAGGTTTAGCACAACAGAAAGAACAATGGCAGATGACCATACATTATTAAAATGACATAAGGACTAGGGCTGGGTTTTGATGTGAATTTCATGATTTGATTTGATTTGATTCACAAGCTTGCAATTCAATTCGATTTCCGATTCCGTATAGCCTACATTATTTTGGATATATATCAGGTACAACAGGCTACATGCCAAATTTTCTCAAGGAAAAAAAAATCTCAACTAAAATATACTTGATTCAGTTGGTTATTACTATAATACTGTAATAAAATGAACAGAATTTGAAATCTGAGATTTTGTTTCATATCAAAATTAACAAAACACAAAGCTTATAGAAATTTATTGGATGGGAGGTGGGCTACAATGTTGTAACGATGGTGTAACGATGTAAACTAAAGCAAGGGCCACTGAACAAATCAGTGAACGAATCTGATTGATTCTTTTAGGTGAACTGAATCACATAATTCTTGTCAATTGGTAAATACATTACACACAGTAATGTGCATTTTAGCACCCAGAGAACTTTCTGTTTTCAGGTCAATGGTGTGAAAAACCCTTGTTTCAATTCAAAATTGCAAGAGGTGCTTGCTGAAGTGGAATAAAGATGAGAAATATCACTGCTGGCCCATTTGATGCTATCGATGTCCAACCATGGCCTGAACTCAGACAGGTTTCTGCCTTTCATAAAATATTGATACAAATTGAGTTTCCAGAAACCTCTCCAACCCCATATTCCCCACCCAAAAAACCATCTAAAAGCTTTTAAACACTACATCACTTTGAAACTTTTTTTCTGTCTCTGAGATGATGAAACCTTTATGGCCTCTCTTTCCGAGTTTCAGATCACAAAATCTGTCTCCCTAATCACCTGAGGTGGGCGAGGAAGCCGCTGCCATCTGCTTCGGTCCAGGCCAAGTGCGGCCAGCCACTTACCATTACAATATTACCATATTATAAAATGTGATGCGTAACAAATTTGAGATTATGCGCTATCGAATTACAATTAGAGGTAAGTGGAGCAGTATATGGCTGCCCTCCTGCAACCCTGGTAAAACAGCACCACTGGCAGATTGTGAAACATGGCACAGGCAGAAAGAAATAGAGCAATTTGAGTTCAGACTGCTGCTGAAGACAGTTCTGCTTACAAAAAGGGCCTGACAGCTTGATGCATTAAAACAGAGGTTTTCAGACATTTTGATGTCCCAAATATGATGATTCCCTCAGAGTGCCTCCCTTCCTAAAATATAAACACATCAGCATATTTTCACGAATAAAGATTATTTACACTGTGAGAATGAACAGAACATTATATTATAAAAGGCAAAGGGCCAGATTTACTTACAGCTTGAGCCAGCGCAAACTGTCTTTTGGCGATGAAACAGTACTGTCAGGATTTACTAAAGACGTGCATAGAATTAGCGCTGAAAAGGCGTGGACAGTTATTTTTGCGCCTAACCTTGTTGAATATGCATTTGTAGGAGTTTCTCTATCAGACGCAAAATTTATGGGATGAGAGTATTAAAATTAATCACGCAATGTGGTTTATTAATGTTTGTGCTTGTCAAATTGCTGGTATTTGCGCCATTATTTAACACCCCAAAAAAGCATGCCTTAAAGCAGGCGCTAATTTGCACTGCTTTTAGTAGATTGCGCTGGTCATTATGGAAATGATCTGGCTGTGTCTGTGCTCTTTAATGTGCGCATTGTCAGTAAATCACCCGCAGAATTTTTCCCTCCCATCGGCGCTTTTATGAAATTGCACTCTAATGCTAATTTGCCCTGTTTAGTAAATCTGGCCCTAAATACTAGCAAGATTACTTCTTCTTGTATTGGCTCAGTACTTAATTGAAACATTGTTTGAGTGCAAAGGAGTGCAAAATGTAAAATTGAAATAAACTAATTATAAACATATTTAAAATACATAAATTATTAAAAAATACATTTTTATATAATTTTTGTTTATAATCTTTTGTAACGTTTATTTATACCAGCTTGAAAATCCCTGCCATAAGAGGTCCTATTTAAAATGTTTATTCACCCTATAATGAAAAATCTGTCATCATTTACTCACCCTCATCTCATTCGTTTATCTTCACATAGAATATCTGAATTGCAAACGTGAATAAGATTTGACAGCTGTGGCAGAGGGCAAGACTCTCCATGAAAGTCTACTTTCAATCACTTTCAGTGACTTTTCCTCTCACAAAGCCAACATTTGGCTTAAAAAGACTTGAAACAAGTAATTCTTTTATGATCTTTTGATGAGTACTTTTATGATCATTTTTGGCCCTTTTTGGAGCTTCTTGGCCTCAGGTCACTGCTGGTTGTCGCTATATGGAAAAGAACGGCATCAACATTTAGTTTAACATCTCCTTTTGGGTTCTAGAGAAGAAAAACAAGTCATACAGGTCTGAAACTACATGAGGGTGAGTAAAAGATTTAATTATTCATTTAACCA
This sequence comes from Tor tambroides, assembly GCA_021397915.2. NCBI lineage: Eukaryota > Metazoa > Chordata > Actinopteri > Cypriniformes > Cyprinidae > Tor > Tor tambroides. The sequence goes on along the minus strand of JAFVLL020025645.1, from coordinate 17,517 downwards.
TATCTGTCCAAACACATACAATCCATGCAGTTAAAATCCTGGTGCTTTATCACTGATCCGATCTAAGTCCCTCAGTCCCAGCAGTGGACAGCTGTTAGGTAAAAGTAGGGTCATGTTGCCCTTATGTGATCGCTTGCTGCCTGAACCGTTCAGTTCACTGTTAAAGCTGGATAACAGGCACGCCGCCGCACGGCCCTGTGGGTAATCTCTGCCTTTTAACAGAGCAGGCTGACCGAATGAACCATCCTACGATATCCCAGAATTCCCTTGAGGTGGCACAGCCGTGGGAGAGGGAAACAAATACAAGGTTTGCGAGTGGACTCTTGAGGGTTGTAAAGTTACGGTATTGGTATGGAAAATGTGTGTGTGTGTGTGTGAGTGTACCTGTGTGGGCGCTGTTTGTTTTGTCTAAGTGTGTGTGGCCTCTGGAGGGTTGCTCACTCACGGACCCTCACTGAATAACAGTCTGATCCAAACAAACCTTGAAATTGTAAGATGGGCTATCAGGATGTGTGTATACCTTTGCTGTTTGTGTGCGTTATGAAAGCAGAAACAGTGAAAAGGGGAATTCAAGTAAATCTAATCTAAACAGTGATGGATCAGCGTCCGTGTGGCAGCTTGAAAGCCAGGAGGAAAAAAAAAAAATCGATGCGTGAAGTGTTGGCAAAAACAGTATAATCTCTACTTCCAGAGCAAAAAAATAAATGTATGTGAGACAAAGCAAAACACATTTGAAATAAATCACCCAAAAATGAAAAATCTGTCACCAATTACTCACCCTCAAGTTGTTCCAAACCTGCATGAGTTTCTTTTTTCAGTTGAACACAAAAGAAGATATTTTGAAGAATGTCTGTAACCGAACAGTTGCTGGTAGCCACTGATTTCCTTCCAGTGGCTACCAGACAGTGTTTGGATACATAAATTATTCAAAATATCTTCTTTTGTGTTCAGAAGAAGAAATCCATACAGGTTTGGTGAGAAAATTATGACAAAATTGTCATTTTTGGATGAACTATCCATTTAAAGGAAATGTTCACCCAAAAAAATTACTCTTCTTATTCCAAATCTAACTTGCTTTCTTCCAAGAAACAAAATGTTCACACTTTTCTGTCAAAAAAAAAAAAGCATCATAAAAGTGTCCCATTCCTCTTATATGTACTATATTCATTTGTCTTCCAAACTCATACAACAGATTTTTGTGACTAAAAGTTGAGAACCATATCAGCCCAATTCATCAACAGATCTGAAAAGATTTAGTTCAAAAGAATGATTCATTCAAGAATGATATTGGACATCACGACCTCTCTCATGAACTCAGCAAGGGGAAGAGCTAGAAGAGCTTAAATTTCAGTCTGTTCCTCACAAAGCTATCATATGGCTTCAGAAGACTTGGAATATAGCGCATAAGTCATACTTTCATGATGCTTTTTTTTCATCATTTTTTAACTTTAAAAGCTCTAGTTTCTATTTAATTTAATTGCACAGAAAAGAGCGACCAGTTGCATAATTCAAAATTCCTTAGAAAAGCAAGAAAGAAAGAAAAGAAAATAAGTCACAAGGGTTTGGAACAACAAGAAAGTGAGTAAATGATGACAGAAATCTCATTTTTGGGTGAACTATTTCTTTAATGTTACATTGAAAAGTATTCAGCAGACTTATGTTTAATTTAATAAAACAGGGAACGCTAAGAACAAATAATAAAAAAACAATCATAAAAAGCCATCTGTAGCTGAATCGTTCATTCAAGCAAATCCACTTCAATAGAATTTATTCCACTCTTCAAAAATAATGCCTCTCGTACGATTTACATTTGTTAAATGTAAGATTAATGCGAGCAGACACCCACGGAATGAATGTAACTTTCCACGCAACATCACGATTCAATAAATAATTTTGACAAAACAAGATAAAAAGAAAAAACACTGTCCGTAACGGTGGTAAATCAAAATATAGCGCTCCAGAACAGTGCAATTTCCATTTCATGACACATCTGTCATGATTTTTCACAGCAATATCATATCTCCTCATTTAATTATACATACTGTCATTTTACCTCTTCTGATTGCATCAGGTTGAATTGTTCTTTCCAGTAATTTAAAGAGACGGTGACTGTCAGACACTGGGTAAAAAATTCCGCCCTCCCGTTTATGCTTTTCATCTTAAAAAGACGACATGAAATAGAAATTGACCATTTCTGTTTCCTTAATAATTGTCTTCAGTCTTACTGTGCATCACTTTTCAGTTATTTAAAGAGAGAGAGAAAAAAAATCATAATATTGCCTATTGAAGAATATATATATATATATATTGTGAGAAGTGTCCCGAGCACCTATCAGCGTCGCCCTGGCAACGAGAGAGGAACACCTGTTCACCATCAGCACGGGCTGATCGGTCGCAGCTGTCTCTCATTAACAGAGGCGCATGTCACTGCCACACGCCTTCGGTGAGCAACGACTCCACTCTTCAAATGACAACGCTTGTGTCCGCCCTCTTTTCAGACAGCAGCTAGCGACCACCGGGCCCCCCCTCACCTGGAGCACCACGCCACAACACGCCACTGCCCACGGAGCACAGAACGGAGCACGCAGCACTGTCTTGAGCACTGGACCAGCATACTCCCACCACAGTCCTCTTTGTTAATAAACATACTCCTCCGGGGCTTTACTGTATCCTTGGTCGTGTGATTCTTCAGCCCGCCACACTGGTGGAGAATGCGGGCATATTGCTGAAGAATCACCGGCTGTCACGACTTCCCCAACCAATTTTTTTCCTTCTCTGTTGTTCACCCAGACTCACACGGACGGCGCCGACTCCCCAGCCATGGAAGATCTGTTGAAGCACCTGACTGACGTAAGCATTCGTCAGCAACAGATAGTGGAGCACATGGCTGCACGACAGGGAGAGACCGAGCGAGAGATCGCCGAGCTACGTTTTTCTGCCGCCCAGCGGGTTCCGCTGCCCGACCCCCGAGTTCAGGCCACCCAACTCCTGCCGAAAATGACGGCCCATGATGATGTCGAGCATTACCTGCGAATGTTCGAGGCCATAGCGACGCGGGAGAACTGGCCGAGGGAAGACTGCCGGATCTGGCGCCGCTACCACGGAGAGAAGGCAGCAAGCATACTTCTCCCTTCCTTGACGTCCATGGAGTCTTATGTAAGACCTACGGAGAGAGATCATGGCTCGGGTCGGACTATCCCCCATTGCCGCCGCCCAATTATTCACGCTGGGAATATAACAGCCGCCGCCAGGCCCGCGCCCAGGCCGCGGAACTAATGCGCCCTCTCCCAACACTGGCTTTTATACGGGGACCTCAGCGCCGGTCATAGCTGAACGGGTCGTGGTGACCGCTCTCCGAGCCTTCCTCGCTTCGCAGGCGGCGGGCATGCGGAACCCCAAACCATCGGGACCTGGTGGAGGCATCGAGCTGGCGGAGTCAACGCACCGGCGGGAGGCCGTGAGCGAGCGCGCTTTTCCCGGGAGGGTGTTCCAGGAGCGACGACGCTGAGGGCACCCAACGTGCGGTCAGCAGGCCCGCGGTTCCCAGCGCTGTGACGAAAGCCGATGCCTGCTGACCCTTCCCTCGGTCACCGGAGGCCGGACCTGGCTGGCAGGCTGCGTCCCCACACCAGGAACCACCACCGGAAGCCCTCAGACCCGGGTCAAAATCAACGGCGCAGTATTCCCTGCCCTTCTGGATTCCGCGGCAGCGCGTGAGCTTGGCTTCATCCGGACTGCAAGGTCGTCAAGCCGGCACCAAGGCCCATATCCCAGTTACCTGTGTCCATCGGAGACACTCGGGCCATGTGCCAGTCGACGCCGTCACCACGCCCGCGGCCCCGCACCGCCGATAGAAGCTGGGACTGCGAGACTCTTACCCGGGCTCGTCCTCCGGCAGGATTGGCCGGGTTGGAGCAGCTACTCACCGCCACAGCCTGTCAGCCCCGCTGGGAACCGCTAACGTGGAGGTCAAGCCACGCCCCCGACGACGTCCAGCCCTCCTGACGTACCTGGGATAGCGCTAGGGAGATTGCAGAGTCCCCTCCCAGTCCGCTAACCCTCTTTCTAAGGATGTGTTTCAACAGGCCAGAGGGGAACCTTCTGCCAGGAGCAACTCGGGGACGGATCAAGCCCAAGCATTGCTGGGCCCAAGTGAGGGTGATTGAAGGGAAGGATGCCCAACCACCACCGCACCAAATCACTTTGTGGTCCAGAACGGCCTGCCAGGCCTCACAATTGTTAAGGGGGATGAAGACGATCATAGTCGATTCCCGCTCCAAGACGGAGACGACATGGAGGCCACCCACCCCATCCACTGGCTGGCCACCGCGCCTGTGAACACTCATCCAGCGGATAAGAGACCGGTTTCATTGGCCCGGCCTGGATGGGAGAGGTGAAACGGTTCTGCCAGGCTCTGCCCTTATCTCAGCCAACGGACGACACCACAAACTCTCCTCGCCTTTGATACGCTGCCTATCATCGAGGTGCCCTTCGAGCGGATAGGATGGATCTGTGGACCGCTGCCCAAGTCTTCGCTCCGGGCCATGAACACATCTTGGTCATCGTGGACTACGCCACCACCCACACCCCCTGAGGCTATCCTCTTCGTAAAGCCACCGAAGGCCATTGCCCAGGTGAGCCTTCCTCTGTAGCCGGGCCGGCATCCTCATGAGATCCCACCCACCAGGGCAATTCCTTCATGTCCCGGATGATGGTCGCACCCTGCCGCTCCTCAAGGTGAAACAGCTCCATACCACCTGACCATCCACAGACCGATGGGTTGTTTGAAAGATTCAATCAGACGTTGAAGCAAATGCTCCTTCGGGTGGCTGCTGACGACAAGCGAGACTGGGACAAGATGCTGCCTTACGTCCTGTACGGCATCTGGGAAGTTCCCCAGGCCTCCACCGGTTTCACGCCTTTCGAGCTCCTGTTCGGACGACAACCTCGAGGCCTACTCGACATCGCCAAAGAGGCCTGGGAGCATCGGTCCACGATCGAGCACGTCCGGGACATGCGGGAGAAGATCGACCGAGTCATGCCCCTCGTCCGAGAGCACCTCGCCAAAGCCCAGGAAGCACAGCAACATCAGTACAACCGGGCGGCCCAACCACGGGAGTTCCAGCCCGGGGATCACGTGCTGGTCCTAGTCCCCACAGCCGCCTGTAAGTTTCTCGCCAAGTGGCAGGGGCCCTACACTGTAACAGAGCGGGTAGGACCTGTTACCTACCGCGTCCGACAGCCCGGACGGAGGAAGGAGGACCAGTTGTACCACATTAACCTCCTCAAGCGTTGGGTCGGGACTAGGACCCAGCTGTCTGCACTGGCCGTCGCCAATCCCGTGGTTGTTGACATCAGCCCCCACCTGTCGGCCGCCCAGAAGACGGAGCTTCAACATCTGGTCGGTCAATTCTCGGATGTGTTCTCCCCACGCCCCGGGCGGACCCGCGTCCTCGAGCATGATGTCCGCACGCCACCAGGAGTCGTCGTCCGGCAGCGTCCCTACCGGATTCCTGAGGCTCGGCGACACGCCATTGAGGAGGAGGTACAGGAGATGCTGAAGTTAGGAGTAATCGAGCCATCCCGCAGCCCCTGGTCCAGCCCCATCGTAATGGTCCCAAAACCGGACGGCACCCTCCGGTTCTGTAATGACTTCCGCCGGCTCAACGAGGTCTCCGAGTTCGATGGCTATCCCATGCCACGGGTCGACGAACTCCTGGATCGTCTGGGGAGAGCCCGGTTTATCTCCACGCTGGACCTCACAAAAGGGTATTGGCAGGTTCCCCTGACACAGCAAGCTAAGCCGAAAACAGCCTTCTCCACTCCATCTGGGCACTGGCAGTACCGGGTTCTCCCCTTCGGGCTACACGGGGCCCCAGCGACGTTCCAGCGCATGATGGACATCTTGCTGAGGCCGCACCAGGCCTATGCCGCGGCCTACCTGGACGACGTCGTGGTGCACTCGGAGACCTGGGAAGACCATCTGGAGCGGCTACGGAGGGTGCTGTTGGAGCTGCGTCGGGCTGGGCTTACCGCCAACCCAAAAAAATGTCACCTGGCTCTCCCTGAAGCCAAGTACCTCGGCTTCCAGGTGGGCCGTGGGTTGATTAGACCCCAGGAGAAGAAAGTGGCAGCGATTCTCTCGGCCCCACGGCCCACCTCCAAAACACAGGTACGAGCCTTTTTGGGGTTGGCGGGGTATTATCGCTGCTTTATTCCTAACTTCTCCTCCTTAGCAGCTCCCTTGACAGACCTTACCAAGAAGGGGCGGGCGGAGAAGGTATCCTGGGGTCCCACTGAGGAAGAGGCTTTCCGCCGGATAAAGGCAGCGCTCACCTCGGAGCCGGTGTTGCGCGCACCTGACTTTAACCGCCCCTTCTTGCTGCAAACGGACGCCTCCAACACCGGGTTGGGAGCCGTCCTCTCCCAGGTCCAGGACGGTGAGGAACACCCGGTGCTGTACATCAGCCGAAAGCTGTCCCCCGCTGAACAACACTACGCCGCGGTGGAGAAAGAAGCGTTGGCCGTCAAGTGGGCAGTCCTGGAGCTCAGGTATTATCTCCTCGGCAGGAAGTTCACCTTGTTCACTGACCATGCCCCCTTACAGTGGATGGCCCGAGCCAAAGACACCAACGCTCGAGTGACTCGCTGGTTCCTGGCGCTCCAGGACTTCCACTTCGACGTGCGTCATCGGGCTGGGACCGCCAACGCCAACGCTGATGGACTCTCGCGGATGTGGACAGCTTTCGTAGGTCTGTCAAGGGTTACCCCTCCCACATTCCCCATCTTCCCCCTGTCTCACAGGACCAGGACGTCGCTTAGGGGGGGGGAATGTGAGAAGTGTCCCGAGCACCTATCAGCGTCGCCCTGGCAACGAGGGAGGAACACCTGTTCACCATCAGCACGGGCTGATCGGTTTGCACAACAGAGGGCTACATAAGCCACTCTGCCACACGTGAGCAACGACCCACCTCTTCAAATGACTAACGCCTGTGTCCGCTCCTTTTCAGACAGCAGCCAGCTGACCTGATCGGCCCCCTCACCTGGAGCACCACGCCCTCACAACATTTGCTACTGCCCACGGAGCACAGAACGGAGCACGCAGTACTGGTCTTGGAGCACTGGACCCGTTAGCACTCCCACTCACACAGTCCCTTTTGTTCAATAAACACACCCTCCGGGGTTTTCATTGCATCTTCCTTGGTCATGTGATTCTTCAGCCCGCCACAATATATATATATATATATATATACACACATACATAGTGTGTGTGTGTGTATATATATATAGTGTGTGTGTGTGTGTGTGTGTGTGTGTGTATATAATATATATATATTGTTTTTTTTTTGTTTTTTTTCCCTCCTTGATTAGGCAATATTCAGATTTTTGTAGGATCCAACTCTACCATCTCTCTCTTTAAATATATAAATATATTCATTTTTATATTTATTTTACATGTATATATTTACACCTTTATATTTATACATATATAAATACATATTAAATATAAATATGAATGCATGTTGTCTTTAAACACAGTGCCAAGCTTGACGGTAACATGCAGAAGGAGTGTATCATCACCTCCTCAGAGACGGCAGAGTTGGAAGGCATTGCTCTGGAGGAGAAGGTGGAGGGATGAGAGAGAGAAGTGAGAAGAGAGAGGGTGGGGACTGTGTGGAGGTGTGGAAAATATATAGCTGGCATGATGAATGAGTTACAGAGATCCTGGAGCACAAATGAGCCCCTTTTTTCTCCTGACTGCCAAAGTAACTCCCCACCCCTCCACCCCCACACCTCTGTAATGATGATTTATCTGTATTAGATGGACCCGTCCAATCTGGCACGGCGCTGCCATTAATACAGCAGGGCGCTGGGCCCTCTCCAGACTGGTCTAGGGACGCTTGTCTCTCTGTCTGCTGAAATGACCACAATCACTCAACCCGACTCACGCCACAGGCTACGGCAGACAGAGCCGAGTACCAGCTCATATATCACATCTCGAACTGTGTTATACCATCAGAGATTTGCACATAATATCAGACGCACGCATGCACGGACACGCGCTCTCGCATCAACACTAACGCGGTCATAATCGCTGTGGGCATTTGGCATAATGTAATGTTATTCTTTGAATCTCTATAATAGAAGAGTTACTTTTTTCAAATGCAAACACACATTATTTTGACAACATTCACTACCATTCAAAAGTTTGGGGGCAGTAAATTGATCAAAAGTTGCAGGAATGGCATTTACAGTGTTACAAAAATTTCTATTTCAAATAAATGCTGTTATTTTAAACTTGAATGAATGAATGAATGAATGAATGAATAAATAAATAAAGCCAATATGTATTTAATATTTATATAAATAAATAAATAGCAACACAACTGTTTTAAATAGATAATAATGAAATTAATAATAAGAAATATGGAATCAGTTTCAGATTGCTGAAGGATCATGTGACACTGAAGTAATGGCCACTAAAAATTCAGTTTTGTCATCACAGGAATACATTACATTTTATCACATATTGAACTAGAAAACAGTTATTTCAAAATAAAATGATATTTCACAATATTACTGTTTTACTGTATTTTTGATCAAATAATTGGAGCTTTTGTGAGCATTAGAGACTTCTTTTGAAAACATAAAACATAAGATAGACAGACAGACAGACAGACAGACAGATAGACAGATAGACAGATAGATAGATAGATAGATAGATAGATAGATAGATAGATAGATAGATAGATAGAATATATCCAATATTTAAAAATTGGATCATGTGACACTGATGTAATGGCTGCTAAAAATTGAGCTAGAATTAGAAAACAGTTATTTTAAAAAGAAATAATATTTCACAATATTACTGTTTTACTGTAAAACATTAAAAAAACATTATAAATAAATAAATAAAAGGCATCCCCAATTTTGACCAGTATATAAAATTTCTCATTTTTTAAAAATAAATTAAATAAGTCTTATTCATTTTTAATAAATATGTCCTCAGTATTTGATACGTAGTATTAAATGCTACAATCTAAATTTCTAAACATGTTTTTAATCATTAAGAACAATTGGATTCTTTCCTCTACTGGTTTTATTCTGACTGGGAGAAAAATGTAGAACTAGTTTGCAATAGTGAATTATACTTTCTTCTTATAGAAGAAAGATTTCATGCTTGGAGCCCTAATTATCCTGTTCCCATTACATGGTCACATGTTCAGATCCACATGACTCTTGTCTACATTGCAAGTGACTGGCATGAAAGAGAAAGAGAAAGAGAAAGAGAAAGAGAAAGAGAAAGAGAAAGAGAAAGAGAAAGAGAAAGAGGGGCAATAATGATATATTATAATTAGCTCCTTTAACAAAATGTAACTGATTTTAAACGTTCCCCTAAATGCACACATACACAAAATACACATAACAAGAAATTCCCTCCACAAGACTGGAGGTGCACACAAATAAACAGCGAGAAAGGGGTCAACAGGAATGGCAATTTGAGGATTCGCAATCTCAGCCTGTCTATAAAATGGTGATGAAGCCATTAAAACCGTCCTGTGTGCAGGACAAAAGTAAAATTGTTTTGAAGCCCTCTGGCTTGCACTATAATGATCATGCTCATAAACTCTTGGACTGCACGCTTTCATCAGCACAGATCTCGACTAGAGCCGAGCGCTTCTCCGGCTGGGATTTACAGGTCCGCTCAGACACGGGAGGGGTCACAAATACATCAGACAGAAAGACGTGGAAAGACATTCTCTGCTTTAACAGATTTCATTTGGAGACCTTCATTATCCAGTGTAGTTCATGCTACACCGCCGAGTAAATTTCCCCTCAGGGATCAATAAAGTATCTCTAACTGTTATGGGTGAAAACTGGACCTGTTGTCAACCCAGCACATTAATCTCAGACACAGTCAGAGAGGACAGAACATTAAGCACATGAATTGAGTTAGCCGTGCACTTCGATTTGACTGCATAGTTAAAAACTATGAAAGATGACAGGCCAACAAACCAAATATGTGCACAACATGACTTATTTATAGAGCTTAGAAAGCTGTATTAAAGCTGAACTACAAGCTACTCAGAATTAGTTACAGTCAAGTTACCATTTGAAAAATTAGATCAATTCAAGATACTCCCAAGGAGCAACTAACTTTTTAACTAACTAACTTTTTTTCCTTCCTATGTTTCACAACATTTTCTTTTTCAGCACCACTCTGCAACTTATAAAAATAACAATAAAGCTGATTATGGAGACTATATAATGAATGACACAACACAATTTACTAACGTTTGCACTCATCAAATTACTGGTGTATATATATATATATATATATATATATATATATATATATATATATATATACACACGCACAAATATATATATATATATATATATATATATATATTTAGTTTAACTTTTTATTAAACATTAAACACTATGTATTGAAAAAAATATTAAAAACTACAAAAATATAATATTTGTAATTTGTAATATTTTATAAAAAATGTCAAATGTTTAATGTATTAATTAAAAAATATATTTATTTATTTAAAACCTACAAAAAAGACAACATAAAATATAAAATGTTTTATATGGACTACTGGAAACACTAAAAAGTGATTACTGGAATTGTATTTTTTTATCAATTTGTTGAAATAAAACAAACAATTTTAAAATTAATCTAAAAATGACTAAAAATAATCTAAAAAGAATTTCTAGGAGATTTTGCCCAACACACATAAGAAAAAACGATTTTTTTCTCAGAAGCCCTGTAATTTTTCCTGATATTTTCCCCAATTTTTTATAGCGACAGTATAGGGCATTCATGAGAAAAAGAAGGGAAAACAGGATGGGGAAACGATGCAACCAAGACTTGACCTCTCATTTCCCACTTGAGCACCATGACTCGACACATCAAAGCACACGCACTAACTGCTAGGCCTCCAACCTTGTCATTTTCAGAAAGGCACATGAGATTTAAACCAAAAAAGGAGGAAAAGAAAAAGCAGCAGCAAAACAAAGGTATTCCATCATCCGTCACCGCAGCAATAATGGAACTCTCCAGGATCCCAACATCCATTTCCCATCCATGACAAGCCTTTAAATAGCCCTGTATGTGCGGCTGGGTATATTTCGGTTTCGCGGCACATATGTGTGTGTGGGTTAAGAGTGTTCTTAAGCTGAATAATTCAGACGTGAGATGAGAGTAAACAGGGTTAGCAGGAGCGGTGGAGAAACCTAACCTATCTGAACAGAAGAAAATAATTACCCCTCGACTCAAGTTCACCATAAACACTGATCTCTGACTCTTAACCTCCCTCTAATAGAGTTGTATGGCTATCCTAACAGTTTATGGCCTAGAAATTCACTCCAAATATGACGTTCAAGAGGCCTCCTACAGTACAGATAAATGGACTTACCAAGTCGACCGCTTTACGTGAAGCAAATATTTCATGACAAGTTTCCTATTCTTGAACATTTGCTGACAGCCTTGCCTGGAAGCCCCCCAATGAGCACTAGAAATGCTGTAAAAATGTGTCATATTTGGTTTATCAAGTTACAGCGGCATAAAAGACTGAGACAGGGGGTGGTTTAGCGCTTAATGTATTGTGTTAATGACCATGAGCTACACAGAGAGAGAGTTTTGCCCAACAACCCAGTGCCTACTGCTATTAGGACTCCAACATGATGGCACTCATAAACAACCATTCATCATATTGGTTTCCTGCTGAGAGAGAGAGAAAGAGACAGGACTGTCCAAAAAAGACAGCAAACAACAGACAGACGAAAATTCTTGGAAATATTTCTCACTTGGATCCCTAACACACACCTCCAAAAGAAAAATCTCTCATCCAGATGGTCATCAGCCATAAACTCTGAAGCTTAATAAGGCAGTTGTGATGCTTACAGAGACCCTGTGTGCTCTTGAGCAAATCCAAGGCTGTCCAAATGTTCTGTACGAGAGTGAGAGAAACTGCAAACGGCCTCGAACAGTAAGCACTGAGCCAAGGTCCTCTGTACTATGAGACTGAACTCTCAAGGCAATGATAGCAGAACTTCCTGTTCCTCCAACAGCCTTCAAAAACATGGTGGGCTGCAGAAAGACCTGCAGAATTTCAGCGCTCACTACTCACAAAAAAAATATGCAGTGCTCTTAGTTTCATTACTATATTTATATCCATTCCGCAAATTTTCCAGCATCATTAATACAGAAAAAATGTGGGAAAGTGAACAGATTACCAGTCTTTTTGCTGAAAGAGAAGAGAGGGTTATTATCAAAAGCTCAAATTTCCATAAAATATGTGATGCTTGTGTGATAAAGTCATTTTATGTTCAATATAATGTAGAAACCATTTTCACTCAGAAATTGCTAGTAGATTTCGGTAACACACTAGATTAAATCGTTTTTCTGCTTATTATTACTGCTTATTGATAGTTAGTAAGGTAAGTTGTTGTAGTAGTTATGTTTAGATATAGATAGAGAATACAGTAATGCAGAATAAGGCATTAATATGTGCTAATAAAGAGCCAATATGCTACGGTAGTAATATGCACGCTAATAAGATTTAGTTTATAGTGAATTATGTATAATGCATTATAAAAGTAGTTTCAATGCATTAATTATGCCTTGTAATGCACCTTATAATGCACAGTATAATCTCATGAATAAGTGTAACCACAGTTAATAATTACAATGCATTCTAACCTTTAATAACCCTTTATAATGCATTATACATAAAGTCTTTAAGTAAAATCGTGTTACCTAATCTAAAGTATTACCTAATCACTAACACTGAATTAAACATAAAATTCTGAAGCAGAAAGACTGTAATAGTAGTAGTATTTTCTTGTAAAATAATCCAGTAATTTTCTTTTATATTCAACTTTGAATAATCATTTTTACAGTGTACTTGAGGTACAGTATCAAATTTTGAGTCATCCAATAGCGTTCAACCATGAAACCACACCCCTCTTGAAGCATCCAGCACATAAGTCACATGCTATTGTGTCTATAGGCCACGCCTCTCTACAAGCCACACCCCTCTAAACCACACCCATTTAGAGACATGAACGTTAGCACACGCCCCTTATAAGCATCTAGTTGGTAGGCCACGCCCCTTTAAAAGCCACAGAGCTACATATGACATTCTTATGACAAAATTATGTTCTTACTATTTCTCTGCGACATTTTATAGTATGCTAGTGCTATTTTGAATTCAGACAGGCTTTGGCATTTAGCTTTATTTGCCTGCTTAAATAATGTTTTGGTGTAATTAGAGGCAACTAAACACTTTCTCTCTTCTCTAAAAGCAAAACGACCCTTGTCCACATGGAATCTGTTAGTTTTTTCACATTGACTGCATTGACTGTGTGGGAAAATTTGCAGAAGGGATATAAATATGGTAATTAAAGTAAGAGTGCCATATTTTGGGTTGTGAATATCATCTGTTTAAAAATCTGCTGAACAGGTTTCACCACAAATGAAACCTGAGTTCTTGGTATAAAGTTCAATAGACAAAAAAAACATTTCTGAAAACTCAAAACAGAGGCAATCAATGGTTACTTTACACAGAAATTGTAGATTTTATTAGCTAAGGTCATATACAAGAAAAAGAGTTAACAAAAGCTGGCCTATAAAATTTAAACTGATTTTAGCAAGAATAAAGAAATGAAGAAAAGAGATAATCTTGGCTCAATTTAAGAGTCTAAAACACAATCCAAAAGATTTATATCAAACAAAAACGCCAAAAAAAAAAAAAAAAAAAAAAAAATTGGGGTCCGAATTCACAAAACATTTTTAAGAATACAATTGTTCTTAACTGCTATTTTCTTCTTTTCTTATACTTATTTTTTTTTTTTATATTTTGTATTCCAAAACAAAGAATTTTTTAAAGAAACTTTTTTTTTTTGAAGAAAAACTTCAGAAGAATTCAAATTTTTGAAAAGAATCTTCTTAAAAATCATCGTAAATAACTTTTTAAAATAAGGATAACCTTCAACTTGTCTTATATCCGCAAAGGTAAGATGTTTAATGAAATAACTTGCGTTATGATAATTATTCTGGTAATCAGCAGGCAGATGACATTTTTTATTGTTTTGTTGAGTGTTCAGCATGACCTGCCACTTTGAAATAAAAAATGTTTTTAAGATGTTCTTAGGAATTCCTCAAGAACTGCACTTAGGAATTCTTACTACCTTCTTGGAATTTTATTAACCTCTAATATTTTTGCCTTTTCGGCCACAGAAGTTGCTGTCAGTTTAAGACCTCTAAACCCTGCTGTAACATTACATGCACATCTCCAAATATGCCAGGTAAACACAATAACTCCTTCTGAGGAACTATTCAGGATATTCAGACTGTCAGAGTTTTTGAGTAGCAAGACTTAGGCACCTCTAAATGTCTCATATAAATGACACAAAAAACTCCAGTTCACATTACATGACATCTCCTACAAGTCGCTTCTTATAAACTGCAAAGTGGACCAGAGTTTATGCCAGCAGTCAAAAGTTTAGCTCTGTAAGATTAGACACAGCGGGACACTCGGTCTGTGAAAAACCTTGTCTTGTTTTTTAGGACAGGACATGACGCGCCTTAAATCACCTCCTCAAAGTGGCCTCGGCTGAGTAGTGTGCATACGTAGAGCTGTTGCTAAGTATAAAAGAGAACAAGACATTAAATATACAAGAAAGAAGGGCAGATATTCTAGTGTACATCCACTTAAGTGATCTAAAGGCAGAAAATGCAGCGAGAACATCTATTCTCACACAGAGGGGGAAAAAGCCTGTGCGTGCTGCCACTTGTCACTAAGTGTTAACTCAAAACTAGTTATAAGTCCGTTGGCAACAGACTTCACAAACGCATACTCTCGTCCATTTGTGTTCTTAAGTGACCCAAAGCACTTAACACTGAAAAATCACTTTAAAACACACACGCGTACTGCACCCTGAAGTGTGCGAGGGATTGCACTTTATGTAGCACTGGTGCGGGCCATCGCTCTTCGGAGAACAGTGCTCTTAATGTGCACGAGTCAACATAGTGTGCATGAGTGCCACCTTCTCTCTCGCTTTTCCACTTGATAATTTAGTGCAAAACTACACTTAACCTTGAGTTCAGCCTAAAATAAACCAGCAGTGCACACTGAAAACATTCAAATACTAGATTTTTACATTTTTTGAGTGCCGCTTGTGCAAAACATACAGTCACAATGCTGGGTGTTTTTGGTGATACATGCACACACACACACACACACACACTGGGTAGTAACTGATTAAATGTAATCTGGATTACATGACCTGATTCCAAAAATTAAGTACTTATAATTATATTATGTTCTAAAATGCTCATAACAGATTACAGTTACTTTTTTATGGATTATATGATTAAATACTATTCACACAATGGCAATAAATTATTCACAATTCATTGATTCACCCCAATTCTTATGAAATAATTATTTACCTTTCTAAATCAACCTTACCAGTAATGTGTGTGTAATATATATCTAGTATATAGTATATATAGAAAACTGTCATGTATATATAGTTGTGCCATAATTTTTGCCATTAGTTTTAACTTAATAAAAAAAAAAACAGATGCCGTTTCTCATTTCATAAGAGAAGAGGTTAACCAATCAAAACAGTTAATTTTTTTAAAATAAATAAATAAATAAAATACTTATAAGTTTCAAAGAGAGGGTGGAAAAAAGTGATTTACATTTTATTATTATTATTATTATTATTATTATTATTATTATTATTATTATTATTTATTTTTTGTTGTTGTTCTTTGGAATAGAAAGACCACCTCTCTTGAAAGTTAAAATAAACTTATGTGAAGACGGTTGAGAAAAAGAACAGATGAAATATATCCGGACCATGCCAAAGATTCTCTGCGTGTCCCCCAGTTGTTTTTTGTCTTTCTTTTCTGCTTTTTTCTACTGACAGATTTTATTATAAAAGAGAGAGCAGGGTGTCCCTAAGGAAATGTGCAGCGTCTGTACAATATCTGCTCTTAGACATCAATAAACGTCTGTACTTCACTTCTCAAAAATGATTCTGCAACAGACAGATGGTGTCTGCAGCTACAGCGAGTTCTTCAGGCTTATCTACTGAATGAATCTCAGGCTGCGCATTCGTTAGTGAGGTGGAAATGTGGCACATATAGCAGGTCAGTGGTAGGTATGTACTGCTAGAGTAACACCTATTTGACACTGCACACATAAGCAGCACCTATAGCAAAGCAGACCCTGTCACATGATTTCACACTGTGACTTTATATAGAAACAACAAAATTATAACACGTAGCACAGCGCTACATACAGTACACATGTAGTACTATTGCTGTATATGAATAATATTGGTGCCAATATACTTTAATAAAAGTTTATTTTGTTTTAGGGCACAGGCAGATATTTTAACTTGTTAAATAAATAAATAACTTATGTTTCAAAGTTTTGGGTCAGTATGATTTTTTGTTGTAAGAAAGTATGCATAAATACACTGACAATTTTACAAATTATTTCTATTTCAAATAAATGCTGTTCCTTTGCATACTCTACTCATCAAAGAATACTGAAATAAGATGTGTATCACAGTTTCCACAAAAATATTAAATGGCAAAAACTGTTTTCAATGTTGATAATAATAATAAATATTTCTTGAGCAGTAAATCATATTAGAATCATTTCTGAAGGATCACACCAAAGACTGGAGTAACGATGCTGAAAATTTAGCTTTGTATCACAGAAATAAATTACATTTTAAAATATAATCAAATAGAAAACTAATATCAACTGAATTAATTAATTAATTAATTAAAGCTTTTCAAGCTAATAAATGCAGCCTTGGTGAGCATTTCAAAAACAAAATAACATATACCTTATTGGCAAATCTTTTGAACAAGAGTGTATAAAAATAAAATGTATCTTGTTTTAATGATGTCTCGATATTCTAACTGGGAAAAAAACAACACAAAAAGACTGATTAAGAAAATGTTTCTTTGCAGTGTAGGACCAAGCAACAGACTTCCCAAAGCAAAAATGAGTGGGTGAGATGAGAAAAGAGAGGGTAAAATGAAAGATGAATAAAGAGGGAATGGAACGAAGGGCATCTGAAAAGCTGCAGGCACATGGATGGCTGTGATTGAGCTGAGAGAAAACAGCAAAAGATAGTGACCGTCCTTGTTTAGCTTGTCAGAGAGAAGGATGGAGGGCTAAATTGCTTTCAAAAGAACAGAAGAGCAAAAAGACTGGGTAGACTTCAATTAAGGCCTTTTTTAATCTACCACACACACACACACACACACACACACACACACAGCCTTTTTTATACTACTGCAGAGCAGGCATCTCAATTGGTACATCCAGAGAAACCACTGAAGGGAATCATGAGGCACAGAGACAGCATTTTTTTCATTCAACGGAAGCACAGAAGCTGTGAAGCTCCAAAAATGACCAAAAAGTAGAGTTAGAAACATTTCGTTTTTTTGTGTTCAATGGATAAAAAAAA
>JAFVLL020025644.1:0-27205 GCA_021397915.2 Tor tambroides | reverse complement strand
TACTACTACTACTACTACTAGCACATAAGCAGTATAGCACTAAAAAGTGCTTCAAATGCTTATGTGCTTAAAAACAACATTAAATAAAAAAGAAATGAAATAAAATAAAATAAAATAAAACCACAAGATATAAAGGAATTCACCAATAAATTCTCAGTATTAGTGCATACAGTCTACTAACGTTCAGACAAAACTTCTAGCTCTAGCTATTAGCTCACGTTAATGACGCACAAGACTCAATAGTACAATGTCAAAACATGCCAGTCGATGTAGGGGAAGGTGGAAGAATCAAACTCAAGTTTGGACCAAACAATAGAACAGAACAGAAGTATGAATAGAGTCGCCAATGTGGTCAAGCTTTCTATTGGCGTGTTTGAGTGACTTATCCTTCGAGAGGAATTCTGATTTCTCGTCTCTTTGGTTCAAGACTCAAACTGTCTTCTCGTCCCTTTGTGTGCAAGAGACAAAGGCAGAACATGGCAGCTCCTGTCTGTAATTTTCTGTCCATTAAGCACAACAATAGTGAATAAGGCGAATGCTCTCCAGTTCTGGCTCTCTGCTTCTCAGAGACCTTGGTGCAAGCCAACATCCAATAACAATCAACAGCTGTGACTATGAACAAACGCCGTTCTCTGTCCTCCGAGCCCCAGAGGGAAAGAATGCATCTACCCTGCCTCACTGACCTTCAGAAAGAATGGTTTTCTGAAAGAATTATATGTCGTATGCATGGACAGCTATCCATACGTTTAAGAATATCAAGCCCTAAAATGGTCTCCAGTGGTTCGGCCAAGGTTACAACTGAAAAACCATGAGTTCCTAAAGACGACAGTCCTGTAAAAACATTCCAGGTGCTTAAACAACACTTATTTAAAATCAATAAAAGCATGTGATCAGCAACTATCACAAACATGGCCTAAAACTAACATGTGCCATACTTGCCAATGGCTAGTGACTTGAGAAAATTTACTGGTGATAAATAGTGATATTTCTTTAATGATTCATTTAATTTTTATAATTTGATATAATATTGAAATTAGGTGATGTTTCTCTTTTGTTGCCAATAATAATAATAATAATAATTATTATTATTATTATTAACCACATTGTGTTCTCAGGCATAACATAAATTATTATTATTATTATTATTATTATTATAGAAATTATAATTATTATGAAACACTTTACAGTTCAATAATAATAGTGATATTTCTTTAATGATTTCTTTCATTTTTAAAATTTGATTTAATAATATTGGTAGAAATTAGGTGATGTTTCTCTTTTGTTGCCAATAATAATAATAATTATTATTATTATTATTATTATTATTATTATTATACATAATAATAGTAGAATTATATTACTAATATTTATGCTTGATTTCACAAGGAAATAGCATAGTCTTTGCAATTTCATCATCATGTTAAACCACATTGTGTTCTCAGGCATTATTAGAATTAATTTAAAAAAAATTATGGGCCAACTGGCGAGCAACACTGTTTCATACACTCGCCAACACTGAGTTTTACCCGCATTTGGCACTTGGTGAATGTTAGTCTTAGGCCCTGAATAAAGCAGCAATTTAGGTGATCTTTTCAGATACAGTTATTCAGTGATGATCAATAAATCATTGTATAGCTCCAACACCAACTGCATTTTTTACTGCGATCAGGAAATAAGACTTATGACCACAAACACAAGGTCATTAGCAGGCTAAAGGAAGGAAAATGTGCAAAGAGGCCCTATGGGAGCCCAGGAGGAGATTGTTGACCGCAGCGCTGTGGCTGCCTGACAGGACTTGGGCATGAACAACCACAACAACACAAATTCAGACAGAGGAAAGGTGGCACAGAGACAGCAGCAGCTGTGGGTGGACAAAAAGCTGCATTTAACCGTTTGACTGAGCACAACATACAGCCGTACTGTGGTCACACACACACTTTAAACCCCCTAGACTCTCTCCAGCAAAGCCACACGCGGTCCAGGATCCCTTATTTCCCTCGAGGGTGCAGGACAGTGGCCCAGGATCACAGGAGGCTCCTGCAGCTGGAAGGCAGAAAGGCCTGAGAGGAGCAAACGAGAGAGAGAGAGACTGGAGTAATCCCTAGAGTAGAGGCTTTTGGGTATTATTTTGCTCTGGTGTGCTCAGCTTGGCCAGACTGTCTCATGTATAGCCTGAAGCGGCTCGGGGCAGGGGGGTTGTAGTCAAATGGGTCTCATGTTCTTTTGAGCATGAAAGATGAAAGAAAAAAAAAAGCCACATCTGTGGTGGCCATTTATCGATGAGACGTAAACAAGAGGGGAGGGAAGGGAGAGTGAGAAAATAGTTCATTCACTGTCTGCAGAAACGAGTTGTACGTCTATGAATATTTTGCTGAAAGTTGATTTTATTCGAATTTGATATATTTAATTTAATGTATATAGTTGAGAAAAAAATGTGTGTGTATATATATATATATATATATACATATATATATATATATATATATATATATGTCAGTATTTCTTATATACATGTATGTGTGTGCATTTACATATTCATATACACAGTACATGCACATATGTAAATATTAAATATTTGAAAATATTTAGATGCGATTAATCAGAATCAACTAATTAATATATAATATACTACTGTTCACAAGTTTGGGGTCAGTAAGATTTTTTTTTTTTTTATGTTTATGTTTTTAAAAGGAGTCTCTTATGTTCACCAAGGCTGCAAGGCCACAAATAAAGTAAAAAGCAAAAATAGTAATATTGTGAAATATTATTACAATTTAAAATAAATGCATACTATTTTAAAAATGTAATTTGTTCCTGTGATGGCAAAGCTGAATTTTCAGCATCATTACTTCAGTCTCTAGTGTCAAATAATTCTTTAGAAATTATTCTAATATGATGATTTGGTGCTCAGGAAACATTGCTCATTTCTTATTTTTGTCATCTTTGAAGAAAACAGCTGTGCTGCCTTTGACACGTTTTATTATACACTTTTATTTTATGTATTTACTTCATATAGATAGATAGATAGATAGACATTATTTTTTAAATTTTTATGTAAAAAAAAATCATGCTAATAAATGAAATCAGATTGAAAGAGTCACAAAAGGGTATTTTCCATTAAAAATGCATTGAATTTAATATCTTGTAGTCTCCGTCTGCTTTTTTGTTTAATCTGGCACAGTTGTGTTTGAATCTGACAATTACACAATAAAAATTCACCTGTGGGTAGGAAGGATCATCTCGCCTCTGCTGTGGAAACAACTCCTAAGGTGTGAGAGTCAAATGGTGAGTGACAAGTTAGCCGCCTTCGCAGCCAAAGGTGTTAGCAAATTTTGAGAGGGGCTGTAACAGTGGGCAAGCTCAACGTGCTAAGTGCACTCAAATGGACTCGCTCATGGACTAATGATGAGACCACAAGCCTGGCTGCGGTGTACACACAGGCCCCACTGTCTGTATGAGATCACACCTAAACCAAAGAAACCATGTTACCAAAAAGAACACAATGGAGAACTATTAAACAATATTAATGAACGGGAACGATCAATTTAAACATTATGTAGGCAAATATGATAACAACAAACCTCATTCAAAGTAGACATTTTTAATGTGATGCAACTTAAAATGGGGCTGTGAGGGTTTTTAAAGGGAAGTTTGCCACCCAGAAATTATCATTATTATTTGCATTATTTATTCAGTTCACTCATGACATTCATACCCCGTATGCTGTTTTTTCAGTTGACCGCAAAAGGGTTGTTTTTCCAACTACTGTATGTGAATTACTGGTACAGAAATGCTATGGGATCTTCCCAGGTTTGGTTCCAGTTCCAGTTCCATTTTAAATAAATGCAAAATACACTAATTGGCCATATGCCTAAGAAAAATTATTTAATTATGTTAAGCTTGCTGACAAATACTACTGGTGCTGCAAATAATAGTAATCTATAATAAAAAGGAAAACTGGCTATGTTTGCAATTTTTTTTTAAGCAATGAAATTTATTTTCAAATTTAATTAATTGGTTAACTAGTTAAAACAAATAACAGCATATTTCAAAGAACATTAGAGTAAAAAAGAGAGTTTTATGGGGGGGGGGGGGGGGGGGGCATTGAAAGTCATTTCTAATTTTCGCAAAACATATTTTCCAGAGTTTTTGAACACTGAAAGTTTGTGGAAAGGTATATTTTCACTACTTCATCAACAGAACAATGGACACCCAGATACACTGTAAGACTTGTTTGAATGAGTCAATTGAACTAACTGTATGTCTGTCCTTCACATCAAATTAAACTTAGCTATTCTGAATAAACAATGGTTTGGTAGCTGTGGTTCATAGAGGAAGAGGAAGTCATGCAACGCTTGATAGCATGAGCTGAGGTGGAGGGGAAAATCGCCAGGGCCTCTGTGAATGTGTGTGTATGTGGAGAAAGAGGAGGGGTAGAGGTGAGATGACTAGTGAGATGACAGTCAAAACAGCAGATTTCACCTATTAAGGTCGCAGGTAGGAGGGCTGAAGGGTGCAATTGATATCATTGTCACCAGCTAATCATAGAAGAGATCAAATGACTCCTCAAGCGCCTGTCTAATTTGGACTTTCTTTCCCGATCCCAAGACATAAATATTCCATTTAACTCACTGTTGGAAGCTTTACGTTCAGACAAAAACATTATGTGTGAGTGGCTGCTCAGTGTGGGGTGGATATTGTGAGACTCCAAGCATCTGTGCAGCACCCTCCACATTACACATGTAGAAACTCATATTGTTAAATTAAGCTCTTGGCTCAAGTCCAGCACAAAGCAGCGAGAACAAAGAATTACGCTCGTCCGCTTAGAGAACGAGAGGCACAGCTCTGAAAGTGACCAGATTTCTGAAATGAAAACCAGGGACGTTAGTAGTTCATTTATGATTGAAATTTCCAGTGTTATTATATTAAAAAAGAAAGGGGCCAGAAATTCTGGTTTTGTGCATCTTGACCATGGTACATGTGGTATTGTGATCTAAAAGCACTTATAAACTGTAAAGACTGTTCAGATTCAACTGCATAGCCTGTTATTCCCTGATGGCAGATGTTGTAACAACATCATCTATTTTCAAAAAGCATATTTTTTCTGTTAATAGCCATTCAATTGAATGTGAATTCTGACCCCTGCTGCTCATCAACTTAACATTAAAACAAATGTCATCAAAATTACTTTCAGTAAAATCTATATTGCTAAATTATTGGCTATACACACACACACACACATATATATATATATATATATATATATACACACACACACACACACACACACACATATATATATATATATATATATATAATACATTCATTTACATTATTTTCACATAATTCATTTTCATTGAAATGTCATCAAAATTACTGATTCAATAAATTCTATATTGATCAAATATTGACTAAATATAAAAAATATATAAAAAATACAAAAATAATACAAAAACTACTGCTTGGATCTAATGCAATCAACTAAATATATATATAATATTTTTTTCTGTTTCTTTGTATTTTTTGTGAAATTTACTAGCAATTGCTGAGTAAAAATTCTACATAATTTTTTTTTTTAAGTATACACATTAGATGGGCTATTTTGAACGCAGTAAACAAAAAAAAAAAAAAAAAAAGGGAACATTCCACAGGACAGCACCACCTGGGAAAAGTCTATTCACCTTATGGAAAGCAGCAATATAAAAAAAACATATTGAAGTTATTTTGATATAATTTCACATGTGGTGCATGGCCTCTGTGGCGTCATATTTGTGGTTTGATTGGGAGTCTCCTCCTCTGAGAGGTCTGGAGAGTGAGGTTTGCTCTGGTCTGCGTTCGAGGCAGGCGTGAAGATGCCTCTATTGATGAGAACAGTAGCTCCAGGGGGCTCCTCTAATCTTTCCAGGCCATCCAATTAGTGTTTGTCCGATTAAAAGCTGCCCCCCATGTTTTTTGTCAAAGGGGGGCTGTATGCAGTCACCTGGGCCTGGAGGACAGCTGCCGATGATGAATTGTTCATTTGTTCTCTCGTAGCTGGGGAGGGCCCCCAGGCCATTACACAGCTCAGCATATGCACCGCAATTTTAAGCAGGAGCCAGAGCAGACCCATCTCAGATTCAGATCAGAGCCAGAGGTCAGCGGGGTCACTTCTCAAGCCATTTCAAGGAGGACGTTGGCTGCTGGGCTTTTAGCCTGGGAAACAGTCACAGAGGTGATAGCGGCTGAAATTATTGCAGATTAAGATCACAAAGGAGAACATGAATTGTATTACACACTAGCACTTGCACACAGAGCACCTACATCAGTAGAATAGAGAAGACATGATGCTGTAACATTGCTCGCATTTCTGCCTGTACGTGTGATTTAATTTTGCAGATAACAATAGTGTACCTTCTGAAGCACTGAGATGTCAGTCAAATCAGCCGGAATCTTCTCTCTTATCCACTCGATTGATCATCCAGACAATTGATCTGACCTTTGACCTCCTCTCTTACCGGGGTCAGTCAAGTCCAAGTTAGCACAAGCAGATATACAGCGAATGGCCAGGATAATAAACACCATGATTCTTTACAGAAATATAATATTATGAAATCATTTCATTTTGAATGTGTTAGATAATTACTTGTTATAAACAAACCTGAAATTTATGAACAAAATCAATAATCAGTCATTAGGACAGTTTAAATATATTTCTATAGTACAAAAGTGAATAGCTGTTGTCTAAAGCTTTTAAAAATATGTTTTCCTTTTTCTTTCCTTTTCTTGTTAACTGAAATTAAGCTAAAATATCAATATTCAATGAAAAAATGTAAAATAATCTTTGAACTTTTAAATAAACTAAAACTGAAATAAAAGTTTAAGCTAAAGTACTAAAATAAAAAAGGTAAATAGCAAATAAATAAATAAATATGTAAAATTTAAAAAATCTAAGCATTAAAAAAAAAAGCATTTTATATACTTTCTTAAAAACATGAAATGAATTGGAATTTTCCCTTTCTTAGGTTGGTGCATTTGTCATTGTTGTTTGACATTAAAATAAAATAAAATAAAATATTATTAATAAATAATATTATTGGTTAATATAATTTTTTCCTGCCTACGTAGATTGAGGTCAGTCTAAAGGTGGAGAAATGTATTATATTTTGATTAGACATTACGAAAACATTCTTTTTTTAATCAATATTCGATGAAAACTTAAACTTTTGAAATAATAATAACTTTCAAAATTTGAAATAAACTAAAACTGAAATAAACGTTTAAGTGAAAGTACTAACATAAAAAAGTTAAAGGCTAAATAGATAACAATAAATAAATAAATAAATACATACATAAATAACATTTTAAAAATCTAAGTATCAAAAAAACTTTTTATATACTGTTAAAAGCATGAAATTAATTTGAATTTTCACTTTCTTAGGTTGGTGTATGTGTCAGTGTCATTTGAAATAAAATAATAAAATAAAATAATAAAAAAAAAAACATTTTATATACTCAATTAAAAGCATGAAATGGATTTGAATTTTTTCTTTTTTCCTTCTTTCAACTTCTGTAATGTAACATTTTTCAGAATGAAACTGACTATTCAATAAGAAATAATGTCAGGTGGGATGTTTATGCATCAGGATTTGAATGGTCTTTAGACTACAGATGGGGGAAACATGTTAGACTATAATATTATTGGTTAATGTAATTTTTCCCTTTTCCCTGATTGAGTCAGTCTAAAGGTGGAGAAACTTATTACATTTTGATTAGACATTACGAAAACATCCTTTTTTTTCAATTATGCACTGATGAATTGTGCACCATGAACATTTATTAAAAAAGTAAATGGGGTCAATTTTGATTTCGGATTGTCTCTAAAGGAATGCATGTGGCATAATGAATATGACAACACGGTAGTGAGAGTAACGGAAGAGTAAGAGAAAGCAAGAGAGAGGCTAATGTGAGAACTGCTGAATTTCCATACCTGATCTGTTCATGCACTTGTCAAGAGGTTAGGGTGAAGGCCAATCTAGCTAGAGAGGAGCATGGATTAAAGTCTTTGAGATATGGATCTCTGGGCTCTCTGACTCTGAGTACTGGGCTTAAGTATCATATCCGTGGACAGACAGATCGATACTCAGCCTTTCTTTTCCTCCTCCTTCAAGGAGATTTTGGTAGTTCTTTCATGGGGTTCTCCTCCCTGCCCTAATGACACAGAGAGAGCAGGATCGTTTAGATTTCCCTTCGATCCCAGCACTCTTGATGGACTACGACGAAGCTGCTTGCTCATATATGTCGTCAAGCATCCAAGTATAAACTAAATCAGGTTTAGTTAAACCTGTAGAGATGATCTTCAACAATAAAGACACAAAATAGCAGAAAACAATACAATATGACAATTTTTGTATTTCATAAGTCAAGTCAGACACAAAAAAGGAATGTTGAAAAAGTAAGTAAGTCTTACTTACAATACTTTCCTAGTGTCCCTTTTTGTCCAAAAGAGACCAAATGTGAGAAAAACAATTGTCTTTTTCTATTTCTGATGGCTTTGTATATCGTAAGTCAGAAGATGTGAAAACTGACCAAAAGTCATCATTTTTTGTCTGAAATCCAGATCAGTCCTACTTCAAACCTTTTCCAGTGACCTTTAGTAATGTCAGAGGCCTTTTTGATCACAGAGTGAAAACAACATGAATCAAAACGATCGATTGACCCTCCGAGCCGAACAGAGGAGTGTGTCCTAGAAACAATGGGGTTCATGACACCATGGTGTTGTTCAATACTGCTGTAGGAGTAGGAGAAACTTACTTCAAAGCCACTGTGTTTGTTAGTGCTTGTGTACCATGTGTGATTAAAACAAATGTTCTGTTGCTCTGGTACACATATCCACAGCTGTTGACTTCATTCAGATATTTCACATCTCAACAATGAACTCATAGTTGTACTCTGATGTAGTTGTATAGCAGTTTCCCTTTAACAGAAGAGGACAGAGTCAAGGTTTAGCTGGTTGGCTTGGGTCATTTAGCCCCTGCTGGTAGATGTTATAACTACTGTACGCACTCGGTGAGCAAAAACTATCTTTGTCCTTTGACGGTTAAATAAATAAATAAATAATATACAAATATATAAATTACATATTTTACATACTCTCTTAAAAGTATAAAATGGATTTTACTTTTCCCTTTCTTGGGGTGGTGCATGTGTCAAGTCTGCAAAAAATAAAAATAAATAAATAAAAATAAAATAAAAAATAAATAAAATAAAATAATTTTAACAATAAACACATTGACATTTAATTTTCAAAATACTTTTTTTTTCAAAAATAATTTATATAAAATTAAAAAATGTTTTAATGCATTTTACTTTTAATTTTCCCGTCCTGCTTTAATGTAAAATAAAATAAAATAAAATAAAATACATTTTACATAATCTCTTAAAAGTATAAAATGGATTTTAATTTTCCCTTTCTTGGGGTGGTGCATGTGTCAAATCTGCTTTGACAGACAAAATCCAATCAAATCAAATAAACATTTTACATAGTCTCTTAAAATGTAATTTTCAAAATAAATCATATAATTATTGATTTTTATAAATAAATAAAATAATAAATAAAATAAAATTTTAATGCATGAATTTTAAATTTCCCTTTCTTAGTGTAGTGCATGTGTTGGTCTGCTTTAATGCTCTTAAAATAAAATAAAATAAAATAAAATAAAATAAATGTGAATGCATGAAATAGATTTTAATTTTCCCTTTCTTGGAGTGGTGCATGTGTCAGTATTAATATGAACGTTTCACCTTGAAAACACTGTTAAGGGTTTCCAGTGGGTTTCAGACACACTTTCATTTGTCTTGATATATTAATTTTTGACAGAGCACAAGAACAAGAGAGGAAAATTCACACAAAGTCCCTTTCATTGTATGATGCTCTGGGCCACCATAGAAATTTAATTTCATGCTGTGAGTCAAAGATGCTCCTTGGCAGCCAGTTCAGGAGACACAAGGATGAGAGCGAGAGAAAGAGAGCGAGAGAGAGATCAGTCTGAGAATATTTCTTTCTCTGCTCTCACTGACCTAATTGGAGCCAAATGGTCTCTTTGGCTATAATGCAAAGATCATTAACCGTCTTTCTTGGCCAGTTCTATTTACTTAGAAGGCAATTTAAACTTTCTAATTAATCAACACCAACTGTATGATGTCACTTGAGATGAATTCTGTTCTTACCATATCAGAGCACAGAACAGCTGCTTTAAATAGACACATTTAGAGACGGATCTCACTGCCATATAGATCACAATGCTTTCATTAGTTTGTCATTTTGAATTTCCAGCCATGGCCGCCAAGAGGCTATTGCTGACACATTCTTGTAAATTGTAAAAAGATGCATTGGGCTCTTTTACTGGGTTGCCAGGCCTATCTTGGCGAGTCAGGAGTGCTTATAATGCCAGGAATTAAGTACAACTGCCCCGACAGCTAAGCCTAGACTTAGACTGCACTAAGTCTATGTTAAAAACAGACAACTGGTGAAAAAGAGGCAAATGGATATCCGCAACAAAATAAAAGGAAAGAAATGACAATATGCTACTTTGAATTTGATCTGAAAAGTGACTGATTGTGTATTCAAACATTGTGCAGAGAGTTTATGTAAACCAAGTTTAGAAAATTTGAGAAAAAAAAAAGAAATTCTAATGAATATATATTTAATATAATACATAATATAAACAATTAATTTATTATAATTTTATAGAGAGAGAGAGATAGGATTGTATAATGGGAATAATAATAATAATACTTACTATAATATAACAATAATTACACAAATTAAATATTATATATATATTGTGTAAATGAAAATATAATTCATCTGATTATAGATAAGATCAACCAAGCTACTGACAGACTAGATAGATAGATAGATAGATTTTATCCTAGATGAATGAGAGGCAGAAATATTAAAGTACAGTACATAATTACACTACTAAAACAACCCTGCTAACATTAGATATCTTTAATTATGGACCAAGATTTATTTAGAGGATATGGTTCATATCCAGTTTTAGTGGCTTACAGAAATTGAGATGGTCCCACTGTGTTTGTTTGCTGTGGTCTCTAAAGCACTGATTCTGTGGCAAAACCACTTTGTTGCTTTGATTGCAAACGATGTGTTCTAAATTAGCGTGTCCAAAGCTATGAATTTTTTTGCTCAAAACTTATCACTGAGCGGGGGAAAAAGATGTTTTATTTAGCAGTCTGAGAAACAAAAAGCTGAAATATCAAAGTCTAAGGCCTCAAACTGCATCTGGTTCCCCTCTTGTTAACATCAGGAGAAAAAAAAGCCACTACATTTTGTTTCATTTCACGCTCATTTCCTTAAAGTTTGATTTTGGATGCATCTCTAGTTCTGGCACAGCAATATTATCTGGCAGATTGTTGTGCAATGCTTTGCAATCATTTCACAGCTAAACATGGGCAAATTGGTACTATTAACTGAATCTTTAGCCTACTGGCACTTTGAGGTCAAACAAATCAAACTTCAAGCTCCGGAAACACTCATTATGAAAGGCACGCCTGATCCTGTTCTGTTACTTCTCGTTTTCTTTATTATGACCTTTCTAAGTCTGGCTTTGACTACAATAGATCTCAGTTTACTGGCATGCCTGCACATCCTGATGGCTTGCATCTCAGTCTTCAGTAATTTATGCGTACAGATAGCAAATGAATTTAAATCTGCCCCTACCAACCTTGAAACTGACAGCAGTCAATTCATCTGTTACAAACCTTTAGATCTAAAAAAAAGAGGGGGCGGGGATTGGGATGGGGAATTGTTGCAAGCCAGCTTTAAACTTGTATTGCCCATGTGAACTAACCACTAGGCCACATCTCCAACCTAAATGATGTGCATCTCCATAACAGTGCAATCCGATGCAGTGCAGTGCAATCCGATTTCAATTCGATTCAACACAATGCGATTCAATGCAACAGAAAAAATATGATGCTTTGGAATCCAATGTTTTGCACTTCAGACTTACTTCTTTTGGTTCAGACAGACAGCAAATCATAAATTAACTTAAGTGCCTTCTGACTTCTAACGCCTCGGCCTCCATAGTGTTGTAATACGTCATATTCAAGCAGCAGCAATGGTGATGAGAGAATGCGCTTGAAAAACAGTTTTAGAGAGGAGAAATCAATCTACATATAAAATATTGGTCACATATTATTGGTCACTTTTTCTAAATAATAAAATATAGTGCATCTACTAATTATATACAGATAAATTGTTTTTTTACATATGCAAATATGTTAGAAATGATGCATCGCGATACAAATGCCAACTTGTATCCAATGCATACTTTTTTAAATAGATGCATTGCATCGTTAACTTTTATGCCGATGCAGCGATGCTAATCAATCTTGAATCTTACCATCCCTACTAAATGTAATTCTTAGTTAAAGGGATAGTTCACCCAAAAAATTAAACAAATGATACAAAACCAAACAACACTGGGACATATCTCAAAAAATCTTCATTTGTGTTTCACAGAAATATAGTCACAAAGGTGTGGAACAGTGTTATTATAGTTAACTAAAACTAAACCTAAAACTACAACCAATCAACTTACCAAGTAAGTAAATAAATAAAAAAGTTGCTTCTATAAAATAAAATAAAAAAAACTTATATTAATTCAGCTAGTTCCCAAAGAAACATTT
Organism: Tor tambroides; assembly: GCA_021397915.2. Lineage (NCBI taxonomy): Eukaryota > Metazoa > Chordata > Actinopteri > Cypriniformes > Cyprinidae > Tor > Tor tambroides. The sequence goes on along the minus strand of JAFVLL020025644.1, from coordinate 14,515 downwards.
ATCATTTTCATTTAGTTTAACATGATGTTCTAAAATAACTAAAATTGAAATTAAAAAAATAATAAATAAATAATTTAGGTATCTTATTGATGCCAGAATAATACTGGTGTGGAGTTTTTTTGTAATACAAACAAACTATCCCTTTAAGAACAGTTGTATGCCACAGTTCCTCGTGAAAGGTCTTTGAATACACAGAGGCTCGGAGCTTGGAGAGCAGATTGCGATAATCCTTCTTTTATCACGATGAAAGTATCCCTAATCGCTTTTCTCCTTTTGTAAATGTATATGACTCTCTGCAGCAGTTTGTGAGATATCATTAATGAAGTCAACATTTATAGGCATCGCTCGGAGACTTCCAGACATCCAGCATAAGGCTGATTGCTCCTTTACCCTCCTCCCAGTAGCGCTTACACATTAAGTTCAGTCACATACCCTGCCGAACCCTATATGTGCTTCAAAGAGTCAAAGTCTAATTTAGTATCAGCAAATTAAGTGGAATATAATAACTTAATTAACAGCCGGAGAGCATAATCAATTTGGGAACACGCCGCTAACTGGTATTACATAATGGGACGTCTTTATTGCACAGTTCAATTTCTATCCAGCCTTACAGTGCACACACACCCCTGGCGGTGCAAGTCGTTGCACACTTCGAATATATCAGGGGCTGCAGCAAATGCACAGATTGAGTTTCTTTTATTCCACTTAAAACAAACTTTGGCTGTAAATATTACGGAGCCAGCCAATCAAAGGCTTGTCGGGGATTAGTTCCATGCGTATATATCCATTATAAAAAATGTGTTAAATATTGAGAAAATGAGCAGCTGCTGCTTGGCCAACAAAGTTTTCGAGTGCCGTGTGAGAAAAAAGGGGTCGTTGGAATGAGATCGACAGGGGCGTATGGCAGCCATTATCTGTGTCTGATTAAAAGCACAACTCCCTCTTCAAGCCGGGACACCAGTTCCACTATCCACACACACACACTCCATCTCTAACCTCACACACCTCCTCCAAGCCACAAACCACAGACATTTCTCAAGTCTCTGTGTCCTATTTAGTCATATACTCGCTCATAACTTTTGTGGTCATAGCAGTTTGCATATGAAGGGAAAATAACTTAAGGAACCAACGACAGAAGAGCAGAGGAATGCGGATTCCCAAAAAGAAAAGTTATTGCGATGGAGTGTTACAATACTTCCATAACTGCTGTTGGAAGCTTGATTAAAAATAGTGTGAGCAGAAGGTTGTGGGTGTTCCGTGTGCCTGTGTGAAAATGTGGTAAAATCGGTCTCTCTCTCTTTCTCAAACTGTCTCTTTCCCTGGCTGTCTGAGTCTTTTTTCGTCCATTTGAATTCTGGCTAACGTTCTGTGCCTGAGAAGTGCATGGTGCTAATTCAGCAGTGTTGCAATCTTTGTACTATGACAATGAATCTAGGGTGTTGATTCTTGACAGGTGTCACAGGAATGCCAAAAGAAGTTGCACAAGATGTATTTTTGTTTTTGTTTTCCTTCCCGTGGTTTTCCCTTTCACACCAGCCATAATCGCAAACCTACAGAGGTCTATAATATCTGGAGAAAGCGATCTCAATGGCAGTGGTTCGGCTGGCACATGACTCAGTGTAAATGGGAACCTAGAACTTTTTGAGCCAATCACAGGAGCTCTAAATGCCACGTGACATCATCCTGGAATTGATGTCATGATAACCACAGATTTATATAGGTAGACACCACATTCGACCGCTCTCGACACTTTAATGTGTCCACCATCTTGGAACGGTCAACAATTACAGTAAAAATCGAGTTTTCCAAGATGCCACTACATTGCTTAGCCTCAGTTGTAAAAAAATGCAGAGACTTAAATTCCCAAAGAAACAGGAAAACTGTGTTGGTTTGTGTTTTTAAATGTTTTAACTCGATATCAGAAGTAAACTATGGTAACTTTTTGATGTCGTGTTAGCTAATGTCTTCGTCTTGTTGTATTGTGTTAGTTCAGAAAAATCATCTGCTGAAGTCTATTACATATATAGATATTCATATGAGTGTAATGGTTGCAGAATGGCAGTAAACTTAATTTCACAGACCTGCTCTGACGGTTACAATATGGCAGACGGCTTTCGTATACCAGCCCATAGAAACAGCCGCTAATGAGGCATCTATAAATTTACATCTATGATGACAATGCTGACTGGAATTAGTATCAGTCATAAGCTGTAAAGTGAAAGGCAAAAGACAGGACAAGTTCTCTTATTCTAAAGTACATATATTTTTGTCATTGTTTATTTTTGCTATTCTTCCTTGTTTTGGCCTTTATTGCATATTGTTTTTATCTTACTTTATTGTTTTTTATCTGTGCTTTATTGTATATTCTTTATATTTATTGTTTTTGTAATTTATTGTCTGTTCCCCTTCTACCCCATCTTTCTTGTGAGGAGACAACTTATAAGGAGATAATTTATAAGTGCTCTAAAATAAATGAAGGATGAAAAACTAATTTTAAATGGCCGTCAATGGGAAAAAATTTTTTCTGGGTTATTTTATTTAGACAACAACCTACCTATGTCTAATCTTGACAACTCTGCAACTGGCTTTGTGACTTAGGAAATCCCACAGTGTTCAGAGCATCAACAACACGAATGGTGAAAAACAAGTACTATTCGTAACCGCTTCAAAAGGCGGCCTCTTATTCCTTCAGACGTCACCAGGCAGTTCATACACCAATGTAGTAACGCCACCCACAGTGTTTCATTTCAGACTTTTTTTTTTTTTTTGGTAAAATTTGTGCTATTTTGTCACAACATTCTGGCCACTTCCTGTGAGCAAGTATTAACAGGAAGAGTTTTCAGAAGCTTTTTACATTTCGTCAAATTTTCCCCTGCAGATCAAATGCTCCACGAAGTCCATGGGTGTTTTTGACAAGAAGACAATCTCACCTTCAACAGGCCGAATTTCTCTTAAAAACCCCTAACTGCAAAATGTACAGAAGCTGGAAAGGTGGTCACTCATTTTTCTTCAACGTCTGCTTCATCTAAATGACACAAAACATAAAATAATCACTCTACAGGTATTAAACATTCTGCATATTAGTAATATGTATAAAAGTTGGTGAAATTCCTCAATATAACCTTGTTAGATTGAGAAGAGCTACCAAAAATGAGCAAAAAGCTACATATAGATTTCATATGAGTTGAACATAGGTATTTTAAAGTTTTATTTTCCCAATTGTCATCACTTGTGATGACCGGCAGCTTTCTGAAGTGTCAACCTCAGTGGTTTTTATATAAATCTAGCCTTCCTGGTGCTTAAATGGCTTTGAGAAAAAAACAATGTTGAATGTAAAACAACAGGAGGAAAAATATGGGAGAATAACAGGGAATAGCCACTTTTACATGAAATAGTACTCTCAGATTTGGACTGCCTCAGGGTTCACCATTCAAGCAAGCACAGAGATTGTATTCTTACACGGGGTATATAGAGGTGAGTCAGAATTGGAGAGAACGTGAAAAGGAAACAAGCGCTGGAAGAAGACATTGGTATTTTGAAGTCAGCAAAACAGGAAGCCAAACATTGCTGAATGGTAAAATGATAATGGCTTTCGATATCACTGCAAAATAAAACCAAATGACTGAGCAGAGATACAGAATTCCATATTCATTTTAACCAATTGCATGAACTGCTCATTTTGTATTATGGACAAGAGTTGGAGCTAAGAATGCTGTAATTCAGAGCCACAGGTCAAATTTCTCTTGAAGCCAGAGAAACCCGTGCCCGTCGGGATGGTACTTAACTGTTTGACTGAAGTGCTGAAGTCAAGCTGGAATATTAGAATAACAAAGGCTGAGATGTCTGATTTGAGAGGGACGAGGTTTGCGGGCTCATATGAGTGAAATCCAGCGATGCAGGCTGGAGATTAGAGAAGTCAAAAGTGATCATGTGTAACTGGTTATCTCACCTCTAGCACCTCGGAAGGAATTATCCCCCGTAAGCCTCCTTAGACTCTTTAGTGGACTTCCACTGGAGAGGAGGAAAGTTTGCAGGCTTTGAAAAGGCAATCTTAAAAATCTTAGTGTTACCTGCTCCCACCGTGATGAAAGGCGAGATACCCTGACAGCAGCCACAACTCAGGTGCACACGTTTTAATATTCACCCTCTCTTCCAGCACAAGTTGACGCACCCAAGGAAAAAAAAAAAACGTGGACTGTACTGTGGGAAACTGGCGGCGTGCAATTATTTCCAACTTTTGGAAAACAGCAAGCGGGAAGGGTCCTTTTGAAGTGATCATCGGAGCTTAATTTGGATGTTTATTTTGGCCATTAGTTTCCAGTCTTGGGTCTTATTGAATTGTTAATCCTGAGGCGATGAGATACACAAAGAGAGTGATCTGAATTATGGTATCAGAACGACTTAATGAAATGAGTGTTGTGTGCCTCATTTAATCAATATTGGAGTATCTGCCAATTAGCACTATTATTTCACTGGCAAGCGAAAATCAGGACCCTGCTAATTTATCAACGACTCCATCTTTCTTACTGGTAGCATTACATATGTGATAACAATGGTTAATTTTTGATTTTCCTGCTTTAAATTATAAGGGGGAGGCTAGATTCTAATTAAGCTCCATTGGAAGTGTTGATGAGGTTTAACTAGCAAAATTAATTAAAAGTTTTGTAAAGATTAGAATCATGACGTTTTGAGTATTTAATCAAAATGCATTTTGCAATTAATTAAATCCTCATTTGCATGTGTATGTTAATTTGTGGGAATAATTTCAATCACATCAGCACATTCCATGTCCTATATCGTCACGAAAGAGACGCCAACGCTCGCGAGTACCCACACGTACAAAGATGGCACTCCAGGTATGTGATATCTAAGATATGTGCTCTCATAATCTGTTTCGTAGTCCTCAACCTGCTCGCAAACTGCAGATTAGCCACAAAACATCCAATTTCCAGTCGATTCCCATTTCTACACTTATCTTTCAATCCTCTTAATTGAAGATATAGAGTGTTCATATATTTCGTGAATTAGTGAAAGAATACTCTTAACTTAAGTCGGATTATGATTTCTGAAATCCCCTTTACTATGAGACGTTTCTGGAAAAAAAAAATCAGCCACAGAAAATGGAGCAAAAATCATTTGGGTATTGCATCAACACAAAAGTCTCTCTTTTGGGCCTCAGAAAAGTGGGACTACAGAATTCAATTAAGCTGATTCACTTTACGAAGCTTTTTAGGGTCGGGTTGAAACTGAGTCCTTGTTCACGGACAACGAACATTGCTTAATTTGGCCCTCGCCCACTGGTTGATGGCTACTTTAAGAGCAATGTGATGTATTACCTCAGGCCTCCTCCCAGGTCCCACCGAACGTTTGCACTAAAAACCCTTTCAGACAAAAGAGATCTGGTGAATTCACATTGCATAAATGTACTGCAAGTGAAATTCATATCTATTTTACATCCTGTCTTGTGTGTGACGATAATCAACGTCAAAAAACCAACTCAACATACAGCTGTCATGAATAGTGACAAATAATTAAATATAACTAACAGATACATGGTTCAATGATATATGTGACCCTAGACCACAAAACCAGTCATAAGTGTCAATTTTTCAAAATTGAGATTTATACATCATCTGAAAGCTGAATAAATAAGTTTTCCATTGATGTATGGTTTGTTAGGATAGGATAATATTTGGCCGAGATACAACTATTTGAACATCTGGAATCTGAAGGTGCAAAAAAATCAAAATAATGAGAAAATTGCCTTTAAAGTTGTCCAAATGAAGTTCTTAGCAATGCATATTACTAACCAAAAATTATGTTTTGATATATTTACAGTCGGAAATTTACAAAAAATCTTCATGGAACACGATCTTTACTTAATATACTAATGATTTTTGACATAAAAGAAAAATCAATAATTTTGACCCATACAATGTATTTTTGGCTATTGCTAAAAATATACCCCAGCGACTTAAGACTGATTTTGTGGTCCAGGGTCACATATAAGTATATCCATGATAAAGAAAATCCCTTTAAAAGGAAGGAAAAATCTAGTGGAGTCAATTTCTTAAATCTACTCTTTGTATTTATCTTGGTTACTAATGTATTCAAAACACTTTTATGCCATTTTCGAGAAAGGTTTCAATTTAATGACTCCACATTTCAAACTTTTCTTGAAAATGGTATACAATTTTCCGCGCACCTTGAATACATTTGAGTGTACCATCATTTCCCTTCAAGTTTTTAAAGATGTTTTCAAGGTAAAAGTATTTTTTACAAACATCATGAATGAATAAAAAGCTCATAAAAAATACCTTCACATAAACCAAAACAATCTAAAAACGAATTTTAATTCAAAAACTAACATTTTAATCATAGAATGGGGTAGTCAAGATGCATTTTCAGGTGTATTTTTGAATAAACAGATGAGTATCATAAGCATCATTGACCCGAATGCACAGAATGTCATGGTCTTTGCAATCGTTCTGTTTTGCAAACTCTACTTCTCATTGCACAACCAAGTATCTGCAAACAATTTTCATGAATCCTGAAGCATCAGCAGGAAATAAAGTGAGTAAGTGGATTTATTATAATATTTGCACTAGACATAACTCAACAGAGTCTTTCTGTCAGGTCAAACTACAGAGTGTCAGCACTCGCAGGTACAGAAAGAGAATGACTGAGCAAAAGAGAAAACTATAGGTGTGTGTGTGTGTGTGTGTGTGTGTGTGTGTGTGAGAGAGAGAGAGAGAGAGAGATGCATCCAGGAGACAAGGAGAACCCCCTGATGGTCTGAACATATTTTATTTTGATCGGAAAATGCTGCATCACTGAGATTTGGCATTCAATCGTGTGGATTCCTGATGGATCATAACTTAATCAGAGCAGGAATCACATCCTACGTGACATAATACGCCATTTGCGAATGTGCTTTCACCTAATGAAATCCGAAGAATGTTTGGCACCATGAGAGAGAGCTGGCGTTAAGCTCTGGCAACAACCTCCAATCACAATATCATTGCCATATAACACCAGTTACTTACTCGTAAAGAGAGAGGGAGAGAGCAGGGAGAATATTCTTAAACATATCATATAAGCTGTTCCCAATTATTATCTCAATAACTTAAATTCAAAAGTCAGCAGCTTAATTTCACTCATGCTTGTTTTCTCTAGCAGTGGTTAAACATCTAGTTTAAAACTGCTGCAGATTAAGATACTTTTGTTCATTTTATCCTCCAAACCAAAATTCCCTAATCATTTATTTTTTTTAAATGCAGCTGGGTAAATGAACATTTTCAAAAAAGAATTTGGTTGGGTCGGGTTGTCAATTTTTAACTGGAGCAAGGTGTTACGTGTGTGTCTTATGTGTAAATGCTTGAAATTAGTTTTGTTGACAAATATAAATTGTGTCTACATATAAATGTCTTTACAAAATAACAATACGTACACTACTGTTCAAAAGCTCTGTATAATTATTTTTAATAAATTAATAATTGTATTCATAAAAGATGCATTAAATTCATCAAAAGTAACAGCAAAGACATTTAAAATGTCACCTTTTTTTTTTTTTAATTCAAATAAATGCTGTTCTTTTGAAATTTATGTTCATCAAGGAGTCCTGGAAAAAATGTACCATAGTTTAAAAAAATAAAAATAAAAAATCAACAATATTAGAATGATTTCTGAATGATCATGTGACACTGTAGACTGGTGTAATGGCTGCTGAAAATTCAGCTTTGCCATTATAGTAATAAATTACAAAATGTTTTAAATTGTAATAAAATTTTATTAAAAACATTTAAAACAAATTTAAAAACATTAAAAAAAAATCTAACCAACCCCAAAATGAATGGTGTTTATATATCTGTAAATATTTCCTATAAATGTTGACCTTAAAAAAAAAAAAAAAAAAAAAAAAATATATATATATATATATATATATATATATATATATCACTGTTAGATTTGATTAATTGCACACCATTTTTAAATCCGTGAAGCTCTTCTGTTTAACTACAGGTGTTATATTTTGACGTTTCACATTTGTGTGCAAAACACCCAAAATGAAGGTGATGCTGACAGCGGCTAAATTTGGAAGGTGTGCTGTTATCTCCTTGTTCAATAAACATTTGATCTTGGCTGCACTCTATGAATAAAGACATAAAGTAAGTCCTTGATTTTGCCTCTCATCTTTTGAAGTGTCCACTTTTCATTTCAATTCTTTTCATCGACATTCTATGTTTAAACAAAACACCCTGCTTATACAGACACACACATACACACTCACAAACACAAATATAGAGAGCCACTCCAGCGACTGGCAAGGAATCAAAGATTAAAAGTTTGTCCACTTTGTCAATGTCATCATACTGCCCTCTTTTGTCAGTTTGCATCTTGGAGAGCAGAGAGGGCTGTATCTCTTCTGCCTGCTTTCTTCACACCAGCATTTAATGCTTGAATGGATGAATTCTCATGTTTAGACCAACATGGGATTGTCTCGGCTTACACTATACATTTATATATTTATTTAAGTGTGTAAACGTGCATGCTGGGGAAATTCTTGAGTGAGCAGGAGAGAAGAGGGGTGGGAGAGAGAAGAGAAGTGATGAAAGAGAATCACACAGCAGGACTTAAAAAGCAGTTTTAAACATATTCTTGTTGCATGTACTGTAAGCAAAAGACTTACATTAGGTTTCTCTGATTATTTGAATTACTTATTTAACTATAGACTACAATTATTGTTTTGGGGGTTTTTTTTCTTCCACTAGACGATTGAGGAAATTTTCTTAAAAAAATAATAAAAAGTCAATTTAAAAATGCATTTACAAAATAACTATATTATGTTTTTACTTTTATTAGAACTGAAAAATTAAATGAAATAGTGATGTTAACTGTGATGTTGTGACAAAAGGAAAATGACAACATAGATGATTCATTTGAATATGAATCTTGAGCACTGCAGATTATGAACTGAGCCTGACTTGAACCTGAACCTGAATGCTGTCCTCTGATTAGTACTGAATTATGATTTTAACATATGAATTTCCTGTGAAGGGGTTTGTACAGTAAAGATCTCAACTGAGGAGTAGGGCTCCCCTAGTGGATAAGCCAGTAACAGCATTAAATACAGTTGCTGAAGAAATATGACTTCTGAATGTTATCCAGTCCAAATATAATATAATGATGTGAAAATATTTTTTTACCAAGTAAATTAAAACATTAAATGATGAACAGTTACAGGACCTAAATGTAAGATCAATACATGTAAAAATTTGCCTTATACTACATTTCTGAAGGCCATGGACATGCTATGCGTCAACTACCTGTGACATACAGCAATCACCCTGTCTATATTAATCTCTAGAGATGGTCTCAGGTTCATGCAATGTCCAAATCCTCTTACTGGTCATTTGTGCCTGGTAATGTACCATACAACCATAATGCTATCAAATCACTTGTCTTATCCATTTATAAAAGCAATAGCTCTTGTGGCTATTGGATTTAAAATGTTAGCGATTTCAATCTTATTTTGACCTCTTGGTTTGGCCTGAAATCACTTTATCGCCTGTTTATATTGGGACAAGTTCACCAGGATCACAATCTGTGTGAATATGACCATCATCACAAAAAGTGTGAGAAAATAAAATAGGACAGAGCTGCTCTAATAGCACGTTTATGCCTCGTGGACATGGAATTCAGCCAAAGATACACCGCAGTCACACGTCATACAGAGTGTACAATATTAGCGACAGATTGTTTCTAAAGGTATGGGGCAAATCATGCTAAAGGACTCAGGTAGAGATGGCTATTTCACCTGATCTACGTGTCCCGTGCATGGCAGCAGGCATGTAATACAGCAGAGGAAGAAGCAGCTTTCCCGCAGAGCGGAGCGGGTACTTTGAGCCAGTGTGTGCTTGACAACAGTACACTACTCAGACAAAAAGATTCTCCCTACGCTGTCAAGATAACGTATTGGGCCCTTTGTAACACTGTGGGCTATTATACAAGTGATGTGGACTCGCCTTTGTTTATAGCACTTCAAACACACAAAGAAAAAGGAGGGGGACATGGCAGAACTGGATGCCACAGTTGTTTTAACATTACCAACATTGACAGATGGAGACTGAGGAGTCTTAAGACTGTCACTCAGGGCTATTTCACTTATACTACATCAAGATCCTCAGCATCAATCAAGCATCAATCAAGATCCTCAGCATCAAAGTATAAAACAATATATTCTTAAGCAATTAATCAATCAATCAAAACAGAAGAGACATTTAAAAGTAAGCAAGTGTTTGTTCTTTTTTACCATCACCATATATATTGAAAAGTTTAGGGTTGGTAAAATTTTGAATGCAGTTGTTAGATACAGTACAAACAGTAATATTGTGAACTATTAATACAATTTAAAATGATTTTTTTCTATTTGAATATAATTTAAAACGTAGTCACATGATCCTTCAGAAATCATTCTAATATGCTTATTAAGTGCTAAAGAAACATTTCTTATTATCAATGTGAAAAACTTGAACCTGAACAAACTCCATATTTGCTGCTTATTAATAGTAAAGTAGTTGTTAAGTTTAGGTATGGGGTAGGATTAACACATCTAAAATATGATCATGCAGAACTAATAAAGTACTAATAAACAGCTAATATGCTAATAATAGGCATGCTAATAAGCAATTAGTTAATAGTGAGAACTGGTTCTTAAAATAAAGTGTCACCGAAATCTTTTATTGTAGTATCTATTGTAATATATATTATTATACATATATTACTGTCACATTTGATTTCTATAATTTGAAAGCCCATTTCTGCCACAGAATAAAAAATGTAAAAAGGTAATTGCCTTTTATCGTAAGTCAGAATTTTTCTCGTAATTCTGACTTTTTGTCTCTCAATTCTGAGTTTACATCTCACAATTCTGTTTTTTTTTTTTGCCACAAAAAAAGGTAATTGCTACTTTTTTTGCAAGATTATATCTCAATTTCAACTTTCTCAGAATTATGAGTTTATATGTTGCAATTCTGCCTTTATACCTCGGAATTCTGACTTTACAATTTTGAATTGTGAGAGAAACAAATCTGAATTGTGACATTTAATCTCAAAATTGCGAGAGAAAACAAATTGTTAGACAAAAGTTACAATTACCTTCTTTTTTATTGTGTGGCAGAAACAAGCTTTCACAATATAATGTGTCTTTGCTGTAATAGAAAGCATTATTTTTATTTTTTTACTATTATTTCTGACCCCAAACATTAGTGTATTAATATTAATGTGCTCAGCTCAGATGCTAAAATATCACACACAAAAGTCTTAACAGCTCTGTTTGTGCTTTCTGTTAAAAAGAGCCCCCATGAGCACACAGTTGTGCATTTGAGGACAAACTCAAATGTATGAGAGATCAGAGAGATGACATTTGTGGTTGGAAAAAATAGTGCTCTTTCTTTCCTCATACTGTTTGCACGTGATATCGCTGATGCTGACCTTTAACACACTGTTATTAACAGTGGAGATGTTTTTCATATGGCCTGGGTGTCATTTACATGATTAGAGACTATTTCACTGGAACATTGTTTCAGCTTTGAATTGTTTCAGCTTTGCATTACACTACATTTCATTACTTCATAATACCATACATTTTCCAGAAAGAGATTTTTATCCAAGGCCAATACAAACGTTGGCCTAGTTGCGCAAAAAAAAGAAAAAAAAAGAAGCTTTTTTTTAGAAGCATATACATTGTTTAGAATGACAACATAAGAAAATATTTGGTAATCTTATGATTTTAAATACAAAATGACATTGCATGCTCTTTATGTTGCAATGTAAAATAGGCATCCTTTCAGTTCTTTCCTGTTCATTGAATGAAGACAAGCAAATATTCTACCTTTCTTTTCCATGTAAAAACAAGTTTTGATCAGATACAGGTCTGGCTGAGTCTGATCAACTCTCAACCTGCATAGTAATCCAAAACATGGTTATACAAGATTGTCAGGAATGGGTTTTAAATCATGGACTATTTCCAGAGTTGTTACATTATATGACTATTAGCCTACTGATTGCTACAGTGATAAAATGGCAGCGTATAACATGGATAAAATCTTCCCTGCTGTGATTCATCAAGTACGCACAGCTCGTATACATTTGTATAGTCTCTCACTCCCTCTCTTACTCTCGTTTTCACTCGCTCTCCTCCCCTGTGTCTTTTTCATGTTTAAATATCCATTAGTATGGAAGGTCAAGACGTGTTCCTTGACAACAGTAAATGAATTATGTAGAAATTGATTTACAATTTACAATATACCTTGCAAAACTTGTGAACACCATATACAAATCATCAAGGAGATATTTCAGATCATATTTCAGATATATATCAGGATACTTTTTTTAATGTATATGCAGTGCTGGTGAAAGGTTTGAGTCAATTTGCAATTGTATGTTTTAAAATTAAAACCCCCAAAAATTATGTTTTTAAATGAATAGATTTCTTGTTTGTTATTTCGCTCTTTTGCTTTAATGACAGCAGAATATTCTTTTGTTCATATCCTAAAACTTCCAGCTTACATTAAAAAAATAAAAAAATAAATAAAAAAAATCCCAGATTCCTAGTGCGGACTTTTAAACCCCGCTATATATACAAACATATCAGCTTTCTGAATGGCTAATTACTTTCCAAAAGTTCTCTTCTCTATTCAGAAAGTAAAATGAAAGTACAATTTCCATTCAAGCAGCTCTCATTCATTTCGATTTGTTCCTGAAAGCTTGGAATCAGTCTGAACACAGTATCCCCTTTTGTAGTGAATGAACTACATTGATCATACATTGTCATAAAATCACTTACTTGTCAAAAGTTTCACTTACAGTGGTGATCTTTTCTTCGACACACTGTAACAAAAAAAAAAAACATTGTTGTCACAATATAAAATATATTCATTTTCATTCCATGCTGCAACGCTTAGGTTTCTGTGGTATGAAATTGTAACCATTAAAATGACAACTAAAAGATTTAAATGCAGTATTACAATTGTACTGTATTACAGTATTACAAAAAAAAAAAAAAAAACTGACTGCCAAAGCGATTGATAAGAGCTATAAACAACCTGAATCCCATTTAGAAGAACAGTATTGAGGGGAAAAAAAGAAAATCATAATATACTGTTGATATGTGCTGAAAATAAAAGAAAAAATTGTGGATCTGTCCACGTGACCGTTCAAAAACATTCTATTCTGTAATGGAACAGTTTACTCCAAAATGAATATATGCTGAAAATGTACTCATCCTCAGGCTGTCCGAGATTTAAATGAGTTTGTTTCTTCATCAGAACAGATTTTGAAAACTTTAGAATTACATCACTTGCTCACCAATTAATCCTCTGCAGTGAATGGGTGCCATCAGAATGAAAGTCCAAACAGCTTATAAAAACATTACAATAATCCACAAGTAATGTAAGTAATCCACGAGTTTGACTTCAGACCGTTGCTTCTAGCCAAAACACCAGGCCATAATCTATAATAATGCTTCTTCCAGTAAAAAAAGTCCATCCCATGTTGTCCTCTCACATCAAAATACATCAACATATTTGTTTCGCTTGAAAATGGCGCATGATCTGTGCAATTTTCCTGATTTGACATTGCTTTTTCACTGAAGAAGATGGATAGAGGTTTGAAGTTACAAAAATGAACTTGTTTCTTACAAACACGCAGCTTGTGAATTACTTACATTATATGTGGATTATTGTGCTGCTTTTATCAGCTGTTTGGACTATCATTATGACGGCACCCATTCGCTGCAAAGGATCCGTTGGTGAGAAAGTGATAAAATGCTTAAATTCTCCACATCTGTTCCAATTTACATCTTGAGTGGGCTGAGTGTGAGTAAATTTTCATTTTCATTTTTTGGTGAACCATTCCTTTAAAGAGCTGTCGACATGGGCAGACAACCGGAAATGTTGCTACAATATGGAATATGCTTATACGGCTCTTTAAGGTGCAAATGTGCAGTGTGAGAGAAATGAAATCAGACATTTGATAACTATACGGCCATTGTTCCACTTAATGTACAGATCTACTTAAGTGTGCGGCGAGTGAGAGCGAGTGAGGCACTGCTGAGAGTCGCTATGCTACGTTACTAAAGGCTATAATTAGTAGTATTCTCACATATCTTGAGAACATATTAGAGACGAAAAGTCACTTGTAAAGACCCACTTGAATAGCACTCAAAATTTGTCTCTGTATGAGCAATTTAATAGCTCATTTGAAGCTGTTAACCCAGGTTAACATTACATGTGCATTTCATCATGCACTGCATTAAACCGAACTTGTAAGGGCAGGGATTCCTTTCAGGAAAACTTTTGACAAATACAATATAACATCTCCGCTAGGTGATATGAGCTAGAGAAGTGGAATATAAACATAAAATTGATTGTCACACTTATGCATGTTTAGCTTGAAAAACGCAGTGAATAGCATCAATAGAACAGCACTGTAAATGTGCACAGCATTGGAAAGC
>JAFVLL020025642.1:0-17343 GCA_021397915.2 Tor tambroides | reverse complement strand
CACCAACTACAAGACACCATCCCCCAGCACTGAGGCGAATCAACAACTTGCTGAAGACCTGAATGAGTTTTACTGTAGATTTGAAACTCCCAGTCTAACACCCCACACCCGTCCTGACCATCTCTCTACACAACCATTAACACCTCCAGCAACCCTCCTCTCCCCCACACCTGTACTTCAGATCAGTGAAGATGATGTGTGCCAGGTCTTCAGAAAGAACAAAAGAAGACAGGCACCAGGCCCAGACGGTGTGACACCAGCCTGTCTGAAAACCTGTGCTGACCAGTTGGCCCCCATCTTCACACAGATCTTCAACAGATCACTGGAGCTGTGCGAAGTCCCTTCCTGCTTCAAACACTCCACCATCATCCCTGTCCCAAAGAAACCCAAAATTACTGGACTTAATGACTACAGATCTGTTGTACTAACGTCTATGGTCATGAAGACATTTGAGAGGTTGGTGTTGGCTTATCTGAAGGACATCACTGGATCCTTACTTGATCCCCTGCAATTTGCCTACTGAGCAAACAGGTCTGTGGATGATGCAGTCAACTTGGGACTGCATTTCATCCTGCAGCATCTGGACAGACCAGGGACTTATGCGAGGATCCTGTTCTTGGACTTCAGCTCGGCTTTTAACACTATCATCCCAACACTCCTCTAGACCAAACTAACCCAGCTCTCTGTCCCTAGCTCTATCTGTCAGTGGATCACCAGCTTTCTGACAGATAGGCAACAGCTAGTGAGAATTGGTAAATTCATATCCAACACCCACACCATCAGCACTGGTGCCCCTCAGGGCTGTGTTCTCTCCCCACTGCTCTTCTCCCTGTACACCAATGACTGCATCTCTAAAGACCACTCTGTCAAGCTCCTGAAGTTTGCAGATGACACTACAGCCATCGGTCTCATTCAGGACGGCGACAAGTCTGCTTACAGACAGGAGGTTAAGGAGCTAGCTGTCTGGTGAAGTCTTAACAACCTGGAGCTCAACATGCTCAACACAGTAGAGATGATCGTGGACTTCAGGAGAAACCCCCCTGCTCTCCCCCCACTCACCATCATGAATAGCACTGTGACTGCAGTGGAGTCATTCAGGTTCCTGGGCACCACCATCTCTCAGGATCTGAAGTGGGACACTCACATCAACTCCATTGTAAAAAAAGGCCTAACAAACGTTGTACTTCCTTTGCCAGCTGAGGAAATTCAACCTGCCACAGGAGTTGCTCACACAGCTCTACTCAGCCGTCATCGAGTCTGTTCTGTGCACTTCTATAACTGTCTGGTTTGATTCAGCTACAAAATCAGGCATCAGAAGACTACAGAGGGCAGTTCGATCTGCTGAAAGGATTATTGGTGCTCCCCTGCCCACCCTCCAAGAACTGTATACATCCAGAGTGAGGAAAAGGGCTCAGAAAATAACTCTGGGTCCCTCACATCCAAGCTATCTCCTTTTTGAACTTTTGCTATCTGGTCGGCACTACAGAGCCCCAAATACCAGGACAGCCAGGCACAAGAACAGTTTCTTTCCCCAGGCAATCTACCTCATGAACAGTTAAATGTTCTCCCATTGTGCAATATAAATATGTGCAATTATCTTATATTTATCTATCAACTTACATCCTAGTACATCCCTACATCTTATTTTTTATTCTATTTCTATTCTATTTTATCTATAGCACACTTGTACATACAATTTATTCTTTTTGTGGTTTATTTATATTTATATATATAAATGCGTGTGTATTTTATTCACATCTTATTTCTTATTATCTGTGTGTTGTTGTTGTCTCTGTGTAACTGGAAGCTGTGACACTAAAACAAATTCCTTGTATGTGCAAACATACTTGGCAATAAAGCTCTTTCTGACTTCTGACTTACTCATTTCAGGGTTTGTACAATCTTTTGAGAGAGAAATTGAAGCACTTTCAATGACTTTCAAGCATTTCACACAACTATTTCCAGCACTTTAAAGCTGTAAAATGATCCAATTTGAATGTTATTTTTAATGGGATGACCAAAATATACTTTGTGGTAAACACTTATGTAAAATTAAAAAATACATCAAATCACCATTATAACCAGTAGATGGCAGCAGAAGAGCACTATGGGCTTATTAGTAATTCATTTCTACTTTTTGCTTTATATTTTGAAATGTTAAAATCACTATTATAAAATATCAAATCATCAAGAAATAACATTTTGTCAGCATTTTAGACTTTTTTGTGTGTATGAAGTAAGAAAAGTCACAAAGTGCCTTGAAAAACACAAACTTTTCTTCAATTTGCTGCTAAATCACACATAGTCATTGAAGTTGTTGGGTCAGATCCATATAATACTATAAGAAGAATAACGGTAACATTTAATAAGAGTAGAATATATACATTTTCGATAATAAAAAATAGAACGTGCATGTTACTATTGCTAATAAAAGTACATTTTGTATGCCTCCCATCTCAAGCTTAGTGCTTTACTATCAAATCTGTACAAACATTAAACAAACAAGAAATGAACATGTAATATTATTAGCAACTGCAGTTATTAATGCAAAGCAATAGTAATTTTATGATTAAATGATTAAATAAAATGTAACCCCCCCCCCAAATGTTAGTCTGGAGTCCTGATAAACCATATCTTAAATGATCAACTCCACCAAATATACAATATTACAGTATGTTAGTGATCAGACACTCACCATATGTAGGTTCATGTTAACGTCACCAGTTATGTTGGTTCCCACTATGTTTGGAGCAAATGCTGTACTACCATCCCTCTGGTCAACTGTGAAATTATACTTCATATTTGGGTGATAAATCAGTTGTCCAGGTGATGAATTATTACTATTATTATTGTTATTATTAACATTCTGTTGAAGTGTCACGTTTCCAACATGCATTTGAACGCTGTCACCATCTGTTTAAAAAATGAATAATAAATCAAAACAGCGTAAAGATTATTGAAGATTGAGAAACATATTGTCTAACACCAAAGTAAAATATGTTCCTACTTTCGATATGACTCTTTTTTGTTCTCCCTCCATATTCATACTCATACTCTTTCCAGACGTCTTCCGATCGCTTTGTCATTCTGCTGTCTTAAGAAAACCAGTTAAGATTCATGTTTATTTGTACAACACTGTTCACAATATCATTTTAAAGCAGCTTTATGGAAAATGCATGTTTCAATGACGCAATATCATTTGGCCCTAATGAACAGGAAATTTTGCATTAAAAAATAATTTTCTGATCTGTTCCGCACCAGTTTCATAACAAACTGAAAATATTTTTATACTTCCCATGACATAAATGATCTCTAACATCATTTGTTTTGCATCAGTTCTGGCAAAGCAGCTGTCAATCAAACAAAAAGTCTGTGATTTAATGAAGTTATATAAAGTATGTAGTCTCTTGTGCTCTGTTTTAAACTGACTGAGGGTCTACTTTAATGTAGAGATCAGGCAGCTCCAAAAAAAGATGGAACCCAGTCTAGATTTGTAAAGAGATGCGCATTTAAACCTGTTTTCAAAGAAACTGCAGTTTCCGGTCCAATGAGCTCAAGGGTTTAACTCTTTCAAGAAAAGAAATGAATTTTATCACTGTAGTGTAAATTAAAACTAAATATATTTAATGTAAAATATAAATTTTTCACTTACATTGTTACAGCGCTGTTGTATTAGTGATGATGCTACTGTGTTATTATTATTATATTTAAATAGTTTGGCTTCAGTGTGAATGTGATGTGGACTGAGCCACTATCACAACTAAAAAAGGTTCGAGTCCACTTTAGATAAGTCAATGCAAAGACTGAAACTGAACTGTTTAGAGCGTTTTTTTACTCAGTACTTCAAACACCGGAAATGAGTATTTTCTCACAATCTACTGAAACCAAACCCACATCCTGTTGCTTAGAATCAACGAAGCACATCTTTATTAACTTATACCTGCATGTGAAGCTTATGCATGTCTTTGAACTGAAGATAAAGACATTTTCTAACCAAAGAAACATCAAAACACTGACCGTTACACGATGATGGCTTCACATGTAAAATATTAAGTACCTTTGAGTACAAGATAAATGCAGTAATATATGATGATAGCAATACAGTATATTACAATAACATATGCTGAAAGTTGTATTTTGTTGATATCGTGACGTCACACGCCTGCCTGTATCCTCACACACTAACCGAATCGCTGCTCCCTTTCGAAACCGTCCATAATCAGAAATATTATATTATGTTGCTGTTATATTAATAGTATACGGACGTTCTAAGCGGCCATCATTATTATTTTTTCCCTTCTTGTTTTCTGGTGATCACGACTTAATTTTTTCATGATCACGACATAACAAAAGTTGCTTTCTCATGATCACGACTTAATTTTTCTTGTGATCTCGACATAACAAAGGTTGTTTTCTCGTTATCACGACTTATTTTTCCCATGATCTTGACATAACAAAGGTTGTTCTCTAAGTTACACAACTGCACCAACAGGTGGCAGTATAGAACTTTTGATGGGGAGTTATATACTGTATATCTACTCTCTGACTATACTGTAAGCATTTGGGACAGAGGACCTTCTTTTTGATATTTATAATTTTTGCAGTTTATTACTGACATTTAGTTAACTTATAAATGTTAAATGCTTGAATAAATATGATCATTTTGCTTGAAATTGTATCTGTTATCTTACATTATTACTGCTGCACGACTTATTAATAAATGTAGATTAATAAGAAATGTGATTTACATATGTGTATAATTTAGTTCAATGATGTTATACAGTGTTGTAGTTTAATCTTTTGTATTTTCTACATTTCTTTGTAAACCGCACACACACACATAACAGCATCCCAAGCTTGTAACGCACATTATATCACAGCCTATTCTACATGACTAATAAAAATCACAAACAAATTATTGTAATATATTATTATATATAATTTTATTTCATACATTTTTAGTTCTTTGCATTCTTCTAAGGCGCTCTGCCTGCGCTTGTGGTGTTGAATGCTTGTTGTTAGACCATTTAAACATGTTAATTACACAAAATGTTTAGCGTAGCCTAACTCTGGACAAAATCAGCAGTGATTAGCCTATTTATTTTATTTATTGTAGACGTTATTTCTAAGTGTGTTTTTAACGTAAACTTGTGTGTGAATGAGAACTTAGTTTAGTTCTCACATGCTGTGACAGCTGCTTTCTGTCCGTGTGCTTCGGATGTGTGCGCTCAGAAAACCGTATATCAGAAGTTTTAAACTCATATGGCTTAAACTGCATGATCTCAGTGCGATAAACACGATAATCAGAACCAAAACAGATGTTTTTAGCAGGTACGAGCTGTAATGGTACAGCTCTATTCTGGAAAAGGGGGCTGGGAGCAGCAGCTCATTTGCATTTAAAGAGACATGCAAGAAATCAGCCTCTTTCTGCTTCCACTCAAAATAGGCATTTTCAAAATGATATAACAAATGATCTGTGGGGTATTTTGAGCTGAAACTTCACTGACACATTCTGGGGACACCTGAGACTTATATTATATTGTTAAAAGGGGCATAATATGTCTCTTTTAATATTTATGAATTAGATTTTAAACATCAATTTCGTTGTGAGTGCAGAGCATTTTCAGAGAGGCTCCGCCCACACACGCTTCTGATTGGCTGTGATATTTGATTGATTCTGTCGCATCGCGTGCAGACACCCAAATTGCTTGTCGCTGGAATCTTGTCGCGTCGCGTGTGGTTTGTAATGATTGAATTTATTGTTTCCTCTGCTCGCTCTGAGGCGCAAGTCATTTATTATATATGAAAATTATTATATTCAGTGGCTTCTCCTAGTTTTCTTAGTGATATTTAGTGCCAGTTTATCAGGAAGTGACGATTTTGTTCTCTTTGACTGGTTGGATGGAAACGGTGCTTTATTCGTAGATGTTTTATGCGATATTCCAGTTTTGCGTAAGTTAAATTCGAATCTTTGGATGGAAACATTGAATCAATTTGTCTGTTCCTCTGCTTTTCTCGTCTTCAGTCATGTTTACACGATTGTCAGCACTAGTGGCTCAGTTCACTAGTTTTATTAACTAATATAAGCAAAAAGTATGTTTACAAATAAAATATCCACATTTCCATTCCAAATTTAAGATAACATCCATTACAAATCTATGAACATATTGAGGAGAGGTAACCGGTTTACTGCTAATTAGTGAAACTCTCCATTAATATGACGAGCTGAAGTTCTAAATGGAAACATTGTGCTTTATGATGGAGTTTGTAGCTTAATTCACTATATCTGAAATAGTTTGAGCTGCAGTTCAATAGAAATCAGTGGAAAGCATCCAGTCTCTCACAGCATTGAAGTCAGTGTTCAGTTTATCAGTGTATATTGTAATAAATATTTGAGAAATGATTGTTGTATGTGATTGTAGTAGTCTATATAGAGTGATAGTCAATGGAAAAAGAGCAGATGAACACAAAACAGCAGAATAACAAAGTTAAAGAGGATAATCATTCAGCTGAACTCTGCTTGTATGCTTCAAACACTTCAGATCTTGTGTTCTTACTCCACATTAAATGTGCATCCTTGAAAGTTTTTTTTTTTTTTTTAACTTTTCAGGTAGTATCAATGGTGTGACATATTTCAGATGTGGCTGAAATTACAACTGTGGTTACACATATTTAATTGCTCGATCACAATTATTGACAGGGACAATTTAATATCGCTGGATATTGATAGGAACATGTCCCTTCTAAATACTATGCTCTTGCATCAATCAGTAGTTTCAGGCTAAAAGTCCATAACCAATAATAACTCTTCCTCCAGTGAAAAAGTGCATCTCCTGTTGTCTCTCACATCAAAATCCAGTCATATTTGTTTAGAGCTGTTTTGTCTTGTAAACGCTGCTTGATCTGTGCAGATTTCTCTCTTAATTCAGATCAGAACACTTTTTCACTGGAGGAAGAGTTATTATGGATTATTAACTCTATGGTATTGTAGTTAAAAACGTCTTAATGCTGGATTAGTTTCAGCTTTTGTCTTCTCCAGATGTTAACTGATGGACTGGAGTGGTGTGGATTATTGTGATGTTTTTATCAGCTGTTTGGACTCTCATTCTGACGGCACCCATTCACTGCAGAGCATCCATTGCTGAGACACTGATGCAGTGACACATTTCTACAAACCTGATGAAGAAACAAACTCATCCTGATATTGGATGATCTGAGAGTGAGTCATTTTCATTTTTGGGTGAACTATTCCTTTAAAGAACACCAAGACACACAAGTTTAAAAGGCTTAAGTTTAATCACTTTTGTTTTAGTACAGTATTACCACTGAATCATCAACATCTTAACTAAAATTATTTGTAAAAATGAACAATGGTACTTTACCCAAACAGTCTTAACTGAGAGTATGTAGATTACAGGATATTAAAAGAATCAGTCCAATAAAAAGAAACTGCAATAGAGCCAATTAATCCAAGTTAATTGTTAATGAAATGAAACTGGTAACTCAAAAATACACACAACTCAAGATTAAACCCTGATCTCTAGTCACTCAGTTCTGATTGAGATCTGCTGGACTATCAGAGGTTCAGTGTTCATGATTACTGCTGGTTTACTAGCTGGTTGTTTTCACCAGGTCCTCTGGGTTAATAATCTGAACACACTCATCTCTCTGGATCTGAGGAATCAATCACAAACAGTAACTGTACACACATTTATAGTGATTCTTGTGTGAGAACGACTGAGCTGTTTGGCTCCTGAATCCTGAACGCAGCGTAAAGCTCCTGATCCTCAGGAAAATCTGCATCAAACATGTACAAGAGTTTATACTGTGGACTCAACATGTAGAAGCAAACAGAACCAGTGTCCCGGTCCACAAACACACCCAGTTTTCTGACGGACTCTGACTGAATTGATACAGTTTTATTGTTGTGATGAGCCACATATAAATTATCTGACAAACGTAAACTCCACGACATGTTATTGAGTCCCAGACATACGGCGTCACTCGCTCCCTTCCTCTGCATTCCCTTACAGGCCACGCCCACATGCACATCTGGGCCAATCACATCTACCGTAAAGAAGCAGCGTTCAATCAGCAGCTGGTGGCTCAGGACCTGGTTGCACTTGTCGAATCTCTCGTCATTATCAGGAAGATGCTGTTTCTCTTTCTGACGAGTGACTTTAGTGTTGTTCTCGCTCAGATAGAGGTGTTCATTAACCGTCTGAGGGTCAAGGGTCAGCGCTACAAAATCTAAAAACAGAGATTTATCAGAAAATGTCCTCTTAAATGTTCAATTCACATTTATTTGTTTAGCACATTTGTTACATACACAATACATATAACTCCAAAGCAGCTTCAGAGAAGGTGAATGTTTTTACATTACAATTTTTCTATAATTACAAATGTCTATAATTAGCATTAGCAACAACAGTACTTAAGCTATCTCCAGGACATCTATGAGAGTAGAGGACAAATTTTGGATGGAATATGGCAGTTTGATAATTCTTTCATAAATATAATGCTGGCAGGATTTTTTGAGCTTATGTTAGAGAAACATAAAATATTTGCACTGATAATCAGTCGGTGACGCTTTTAAAATAAAATAGAAAAAGGGCTTCACAAATTACAAATACACATTCATATACATTTTAACATAAATGCAAACAAAAGCACGCACATCAATCACAAATGGGTGCTCAACTAAAAAACAAGTAAAAAATTAAATGTAAAGTCTTCAGTCTGATGAAGAGCCTGCGTGCTCGAAACGTCACATGCTATGCAAAAGTTTTTTTAAATAAATTTTCGATACTTTTGGAGCTTTGGTGTTGCCAACTTTACATTTAATTTTTGTACATTTTAACATACAATCTTGATGTAGATGTAAAAGCAACAAGATGCATATGGATGCTTTTTCGGCAACAAGATGGCGCCGCACATGGCAGCCTCAGTGTTTTGCTCTCCAGTTTTTGTACTGTTTTTGTTAGTTTTTCCTGTTTTTTGTTTGTCAAACACAATCAGTTTTACCAGGGGTGAACTGCTGAACATTTGGCAGAACACACCACATGTTTTGCTGAACATTGTAGTCAGGGGAGCAGTGGCACTGTTCAGACGCTTCAGGACGTGCAGACGGGGGAAGCAAGCCAGCGCGCTTGTGAAGCTCAGACAGCGTTGATTTAGAACAGCGTTGCCTAGCATCCATCTGGCGAATCTCTGCTCTCTACCCAACAAAATGGACGAATTCCTTCTGCTCTCCCGGACAAATAAGGATTTTTCATACTCGGCTGCTCTGTGTTTCACGTAAACCTTGCTGAATGATGCAACGCTGGACAGCGCTTTACATCTGCCGAGCTTCCAGCTATTCAGAGCGGACCGCGACGCAGAGTCAACGGGGAAATCGCGTGGCGGCAGGACATGTTTCTATATCAACGAAAGGTGGTGTACAGACATTACAGTGTTAAAGAAGATGTGCTGTCCAGATCTAGAAGCGCTTTTCATTAATTGTTAGCCTTTCTACTCATTGTGGGAATTTTGCTCGTTCATTCTCATAAGTGTTTACATTCTTCCGCAAGCGAACGTGAGCCTGGCTTTACAGCAACTCGCTGATCAAATCACAGACACAGAACAACAACACCCGGACTCTGGTATTATCATTCTCGAGGACTTTAATAAAGCAAATCTCTCCCATGAACTCCCAAAATACAGACAGCATGTTACATGTCCCACCAGAGACAGTAATATATTGGATCACTGTTACACCACAATAAAGGATGCATATCGCTCCATCCCCAGAGCAGCTTTAGGTATCTCTGACCACTGCCTAGTTCATCTTTTATCCCGACTTACAGGCAAAAACTTAAATTTGCTAAACCTGCAGTAAAGACTGTAAAGAGATGGACCAACGAAACAGAGCGGGCATTACAAGCCTGTTTCGACTGCACTGATTGGAGTGTTTTTGAAGCTGCCGCCAACAATCTGGACGAGCTCACAGAGACTGTAACTTCATATATCAGTTTCTGTGAGGATATATGCATCCCTACCAGGACTCATTTAACATTCAACAATGATAAGCCATGGTTCACTGCAAAACTCAGACATCTTCATCAGGCCAAAGAGAATGCCTACAGGAAGGGGGACAGAATCTTGTACAATCAGGCCAGAAACACACTGAATAAGGAGATTAGAGTGGGTAAGAGAAACTACGCTAAAAAGCTAGAACACCAATTTTCTGCCAATGACCCTGCATCAGTGTGGAAAGGTCTGAAAGCCATCACCAACTATAAGACACCATCCCCCAGCACTGAGGCGAATCAACAACTTGCTGAAGACCTGAATGAGTTTTACTGTAGATTTGAAACTCCTAGGCTAACACCCCACACCCGTCCTGACCATCTCTCTACACAACCATTCACACCTCCTGCAACCCCCCTCTCTCCCACTCCTGTACTTCAGATCAGTGAAAATGATGTGCGTCAGTTCTTCAGAAAGAACAAAACAAGAAAGGCACTAGGCCCAGACGGTGTCACACCAGCCTGTCTAAAAACCTGTGCTGACCAGCTGGCCCCCATCTTCACACAGACCTTCAACCGATCACTGGAGCTGTGCGAAGTCCCTTCCTGCTTCAAACGCTCCACCATCATCCCCGTCCCAAAGAAACCCAAGATGACAGGACTTAATGACTACAGACCTGTGGCTCTAACGTCTGTGGTCATGAAGTCTTTTGAGAGGTTGGTGTTGGCTTATCGGAAGGACATCACTGGACCCTTACTGGACCCCCTGCAGTTTGCCTACCGAGCAAACAGGTCCGTGGATGATGCAGTCAACATGGGACTGCACTTCATCCTGCAACATCTGGACAGACCAGGGACTTATGTGAGGATCCTGTTCGTGGACTTCAGTTCGGCTTTCAACACCATCGTCCCTACACTCCTCCAGACTAAACTAACCCAGCTCTCTGTCCCTAGCTCTATCTGTCAGTGGATCACCAGCTTTCTGACTGACAGGCAACAGCTAGTGAGAATTGATAAATTCACATCCAACACCTGCACCATCAGCACTGGTGCCCCTCAGGGCTGTGTTCTCTCCCCACTGCTCTTCTCCCTGTACACCAACGACTGCACAGCTAAAGACCCCTCTGTCAAGCTCCTGAAGTTTACAGACAACACCACACTGATCGGCCTCATTCAGGACGGTGACAAGTCTGCTTACAGAGAGGAGATTAAGGAGCTGGCTGTCTGGTGCAACCTGGAGCTCAACATGCTCAAAACAGTGGAGATGATCATGGACTTCAGGAGAAACCCCCCTGCACTCCCCCCACTCACCATCATGAACAGCACTGTGGCTGCAGTGGAGACATTCAAGTTCCTGGGATCCATCATCTCTCAAGATTTGAAGTGGGACACTCACATCGACTCCATTGCTAAAAAGGCCTAACAAACGTTGTACTTCCTTCGCCAGCTGAGGAAATTCAACCTGCCACAGGAGTTGCTCACACAGTTCTACTCAGCCGTCATTGAGTCTGTTTTGTGCACATCTATAACTGTCTGGTTTGGCTCAGCTACAAAATCAGGCATCAGAAGACTACAGAGGACAATTCGGTCTGCTGAAAGGATTATTGGTGCTCCCCTGCCCACCCTCCAAGAACTGTATACATCCAGAGTGAGGAAAAAGGCTCAGAAAATAACTCTGGATCCCTCACATCCAAGCCATCTCCTTTTTGAACTTTTGCTATCTGGTCGGCGCTACAGAGCCCCAAATACCAGGACAGCCAGGCACAAGAACAGTTTCTTCCCCCAGGCAATCTACCTCATGAACAGTTAAATGTTCTCCCATTGTGCAATAAAAATGTGCAATAACCTTATTTATTCATTACCTTACATCCTAGTACATCCCTACATCTTATTTCTTATTTTTTATTCTATTTTTGTTCTATTTTGTCTATAACACACCTGTACATACAATTTATTATTACTTTATTTTTATTTTATTTTTATTTTATTGTGGTTTATATATATATATATATATATATATATATATGTGTGTGTATTTTATTCACATCTTATTTTATATTATCTGTATGCTGTTGTTGTTGTTTTCTCTGTGTACTGGAAGCTGTGACACTAAAAAAAATTCCTTGTATGTGCAAACATACTTGGCAATAAAGCTCTTTCTGATTCTGATTCTGATATGTATGTTTAAACTCACATTTATCCAGGCCTGGTTGGTGACCGCATTCTCCTCCAGTGGAAATACTAGTTAGAGAAGAGTGTTAAGAGCAGAATCACACTTTTAAGCACATTTTAAAACAAACGGAGAGTCCTATTACAGAATGAATAAGAACATACAAGAGATGCAGTGGATGTATACATCAACCTTCCATACACTGACACAACAGCAGAGACAAGCTACAGTACCTCAGTGAAGGCAGCTCATGCTGCAGATTCTCCTGTACAATGTTTCCAAGATCATTATAGCGCAGGTCCAGCTCTCTCAGATATGAATTGACCTTTAAAGATGGCACCATCTGATAAACTCCTTTTCTAATCTGACAGCCCGAAAGCCTACATGCAAAAACACATCAGCATATTCTAGCATATTCCCCTCTTTATCTGTGTGTTTGGATGTTTGTGGTTAGTTTGACTTACTTCAGAACTTCAAGATGACAGTTAGGGCTCTTCAGTCCAGCTGAGAGAATTTCCACTCCTGAATCCTGTAGAGGATTGTCGCTCAGATCCAGGACTCTCAGATTCATGTTTTCTCCAGAAAGCACATCCCTGATCAGCTCCATGTCCTGACTCTGGAAGTTATTGTGGCTCAGGTTCAGAATCTCAATCTGGCAGTTGAGATCACAGAGCGCTGTGGAAAGCTGCTTAAGTGCGGACAGACCCAAACCATTGTGGCTCAGATCGAGATGAGTCAGGTGAGAGTTTGGTGAGGTCAGGTAACGTGTCAGGATCTCACAGTGCTGCTCCGTCAAGCTGCTTCCTTTGAGCCTGTCAATATTGCATTAAAACTGTTACAATTTTGCTTTTAAACTTAAAATCTTGCATTAAAAAAACAGTTACAATTTTGCATTTAAACGGTTAAAATTCTGCATTAAAGCTGTAACAATTTTGCATTTAACTGTTGCAATTTTGCATTTAAACTTGCAATTTAGCATTAAAACTAACAATCTTACATTAAAATTGTTACAATTTTGCTTTTAAACTATTACAATTTTTATCAAAACTGTTACAATCTCCCATTTAAACTTAACATTTTGCTTTAAACTTATGATTTTGCATTAAAACTAGCTATTTTGAATTTCACTGTTGCAATTTTGCTTTTAAACTGTTAAAATTTCACATTAAAAAGGTCACAATTTTGCATTAAAACTGTAACAATTTTGCATTTAACTGTTAAAATTTTGCTTTAAACTTAAAATTTCACATCAAAATGGTCACAATTTTGCATTTAACTTGCAATTTTGCTTTTAAATTGTAACAATTTTGCATTTCACTGTTGCAAATTTGCATTAAAACTGTTACAATCTTGCATTTAAACTGTTAGAAATTTGCTTTTAAACTACTATTTTTTTTAAACCATTAAAACTGTTACAATCTTGCACTTAAATGTTAATTTCAAATTATTAAAATTTTGCATTAAAACTGTCACAATTCTTGCATTAAAACTGTTGCAATTTTGCTTTTAAACTGTTTTATTTACAATTCAACTGGGAATATTTCATGAAACATTCTGAAGGTGTTTAACATCACAGTACTTACAGAGCCTTTGTGAAGCACGTGATGGCTGGGGAGAACCTCTGAAACCCATCTAAGATGCTGTATTTCCTGAGGTCAAACTCATCGTGTTTCGTATCTGACATCACAAACTGGTAAGCCAGAAGCGTGCACTGGAACGGTGTGAGGGGCTCTTTGCATTGTGAGCGTTCAAGCTCATGCATTTCTTGCAAAAATGACCTGTCCTTGAGCTCCGCCAGGCAACGAACAAGACCGATGCATCTCTCAGAAGACAGATTTTTCCTCTTTAAAGACTTAATGTATGTGGCCACCTTTCTGTGATCATCTGAACTACTTCTCCAGATTGGAGGCAGGAATCCTTCAAGTAACTGTCTGCTGGAATCACAAGAAATCCCAAAGACGAAACAGTTAAAAAGGTCCAAGTGTCCGTTTTTGCTTTTCAAGGCCTCATCAATCAAAATTTTGAGAAAATCACTCAAATTAGACTTCTGTCTCTTTTTATCTCTAATTAATTCCAGAGAGTCTAGGTTTCCTGAAAGAATTTCTTGAAACGCAAACATGCCCGCAAAGAATTCCTGGACACTGAGATGCACAAAGCTTAAAAGTTTGGTCTCGTAAAACACAAATTTGTGCTCTGAGACGCAGGTAATGACGCCAGGATACTGAGACGCTTCATCAACAGAGATATTATATTTCTTTAAGTCTTCTTCTCTGAAGATGGCATTCTGATTCCTCAGCTGCCTGTATGCCAGCTCTGCCAGTTTCATAATCACTTCTTTGTGCCGCACGAGAACATGTTTGTGTGACAGCTCTATTTTATGTGTCTGGAGAGCGTCTTCTTGAGACAGCTCTTTACCTTGATATTTCTTGTGGCTCAGTCCAGTCTGAATGAGCAGATAGTGGATGTACATTTCTGTCAGATTTGAGGGCATTTTTCTATCTTTATTTTGTTTTTCAATTAAATCTTTTAAAACAACTGATGAAATCCAACAAAACAGAGGTATGTGGCACAATATCCACAGGCTCTTTTGAGACTTTAGGTGACAGATAACTGCTTTTCTTTGCTCTGGATCCTCAAACTGCCTCGTGAAGTACTCCTCCTTTTGTTCATCTGTGAATCCTCTGATCTGCGTGACATA
Organism: Tor tambroides; assembly: GCA_021397915.2. NCBI lineage: Eukaryota > Metazoa > Chordata > Actinopteri > Cypriniformes > Cyprinidae > Tor > Tor tambroides. The sequence goes on along the minus strand of JAFVLL020025642.1, from coordinate 2,468 downwards.
TCCTTGTCTGAAGATCTCAGATGAAAGCTGTTCAGCTGCCACAGGCCGGCTGGTGATCCACAGGTGTGCGGATGGGAGAAGTCTTCCTTGCAGAAGGTTTTCTAGGAGGACATCCAGTGTGGCTTTTTTAGTAACATCTGACAAAATGCTGCTCTGAAAGCTCAATTCATTTTTATATTCATCCAGACCATCTAAGATGAACAGAACTTTCCTATCGCAGATCCATTCAGGGATCTGTCTTGCCTTTCTAAACTCAGAGTAAAAGTCACAAATCAGGTCAAAAAGACTCTTTTCTCCCTCAACCAAGTTCAGCTCTCTGAACGGGAGCAGAAAAACAAGCTCTAGATCTTGATTGGCTTTTCCGCTTGCCCAGTCGAGGACAAACTTCTGCACAGTGACCGTTTTCCCAATTCCAGCAATTCCTTTAGTTAAAATGGTCTTTATGGTTCTGTTATCATCTGTGGGTGGCTGAAGGATTTGATTGTAGTTGATGACCGTCTGCGCTGATGTGTTTAAATCATGCGTCATCTCGATCTGCCGGATCTCATGTTCTCTGTTGATGGGGTCCGACTCGTCATTGATGATGAACAGTTGTGTGTAGATCTTGTTTATGGAGACAGACTTTTGTGCAATTCCTTGCAAAATCCTCTCAGAATCCTCCATCATTCTTGATTTCATCTCATTCTTTACATTCTGAAGAACTTCTAAACATCAGGACAAAGATGGAAAATCAGATAATTAACAGAAACATCACACTTATGAATGAACAGTGTCCTACAACTATTCTTACCATATTTGTTTACTGAGATAGACTGAGACACCTGTAGCAAAAAACAAAGAAATATATAATATACAGTAGCCTATAACATACACATAAACCATATCATAAATGAGAGTCCGCTGGTATCACAAGAAATAAAAAAAAGAGAAAAAGGTCCAAGTGTACATCCAAGGCCACATACAGAAAAATCACACAAATTAGACTTTGGCCACTTTTTAGCTGTAGTTATTTTCTGGGAGTCTGGATTTCTTGATAGGAATTCATGAAATACAAACAAATATCTTAAAGTGATAGTTCACCCAAAAATGAAAATTCGGTCATCATTTACTGACTCTTATGTTGTTCCAAACCTGTATGACAAGATATTTTGAAGTATCTGGATAAACAAACAGTCGCTGGTAGCCATTTTCTTCATAGTATTTTTTTTTTTTCCATATAATGGAAGTCAATGGCTACCAGCAACTGTTTGGTTCCCAACATTCTTCAAAATATCTGCTTTTGTGTTCAGCAGAAGAAAGAAACACATACAAGTTTGGAACAACTTCAGGGTGAGTAGATGACTGAAATTTCATTTTTGGGTGAACTATCACTTTAAATGAGTAACTCAGCAAATTGTACATCATTACAGTATTTTAATTATCAGGCACTCACCATATTTAGGCTCATGTTAACATCACCATTTATGGTGTTTCCTAACATGTTTGGAGCAAGTGCTGTACAACCATCGTTCTGGTCAATTGTGAAGTTACACTGATTTGGGGTCTGAATCGACAGTTGTCCGAGTGATTCAGAATTATTATTATTAGAATTATTATTATTATTATGTTGAGAAAGATTGTTATGCTTTTGAACTGTCATGTGTCCAGAATGTGTTGGACACCACCCGCTGTCACCACCTGTTTCAAAAATAAATGCATAAATAACCAAAACAGTACAAAAATTATATTAAAGCATATTGAAGATTGAGAAACATATTGTACAATAGCAAATTAAATTATACATCTTTTCGCATGTTTGGTATTCTTCTTTTTTCTGATTTTTTTCAGCATGCTCTTGATCGTTTTTGATGCTTCTTTCTTTCCATATTCATTCTTAAGGGCCTTTATAGTGTCTTCCAACTTTCCTGTTGTTCTTCTGCAGCTGTGTTAAGAAACATATAGAGTTATAAAACTAATGTTCACATGCAAAAGCAAAAGTTGTAAGCAAAAATAAAGATTGATAGTGAGAGAAATGACAGCAGGCACATCATTAAAGGAGCTGATCATGATGGACTTCACATATAATAATACTACAGGGGCCATCCACTGTTGTGGTAATGTTTTCTTTTATTATGTGACCCCAGTTCAAATCCTGACCTTATATCTGCTTTTTTAAAGGCCAGATAACATGACCAATAACCATAGCTCATAAATAAGGCATTTAACAAAAAAGGCCAGCTGGAGAAACGTCATAACGTTTCGCGGAAATGGCCATTATTCTGAGTGTTTTGTGCTATACAAAGACTTATATTTTGAGTGTGTTACAGTTGGTTTCATGTCTCTAGGTCAGGGGTCTCAAACTCAAATTGGCTGGGGGCCATTGCTGTGACTGACATCTCATAGGAGGGCCGTTTTAACATTGAAGCACAAGAAGAAATCACAAAAGTTCTGGAAAATTACTTTAATTGCTGAGATGTTAGCTCACATTT
>JAFVLL020025639.1:0-13732 GCA_021397915.2 Tor tambroides | reverse complement strand
TCATTGTCTTTGATAATAAAGTCCATTTTCTGGCATCAAAACTCCAAGACTTTGAGAGTGATTCTTCACAGCATCGGCGAAAGCCACCACAGTATCAACATAGGATCTCTAGGCCACAGCTTCATATCGCATGGCCATGACATAAGGATGTTGTTATCTCGACAAAATGATCTTGGGCCAACAGCGTATTATTATGTTCCCATGAGTAAAAAGTGCAGTATGTAATATTGACAGCTAGAGGTTGAAATGGGTACTGCAGTCTAAATTCATAATAGTGTCTCTCCCACCCCCCTTCTTCCTTAGACTCAATGCTCGCGTGGGTTGTCAGATTGAGGACATGCAACAGGATTAAGCACAACTGACAATAGAAAGCGACGAGCCTTACACTGTAAGCTGATGAGTTGATTTATCTGTGTTTTAAAATGCCTCTGGTCACAGAGCTTTTTAGATGGATGCTGAGGCTTTGTAGGTCAGGTTGAATCTGCAATCTCTGGGCCAGTTCATTTGCTGGCATTCATGGCTGCAGTATGCTGTCTTTTCCAACAACTGGCAACCCGGAGTGTTGCAATCCTATAGGGTAAATTAGCAATGGGCGGAATCACACAGACCAAAACAAAAACAGGCATTCTGACACAGAACACACATTTTGTGAAATACAATAACATACTGTAACACTGTTTTTTGGTACAATAATGTGAATGTAGCGTGTTCACTAAATATCTGCAAACATATTATGGAATAGTTATGCTTTAGCACAGCCAAAAAAATCACATACAGCACCTCTAATATGTAATGGCCTCAACATGTTATGACATCTGGTGGTGAGTTGCAGTATTTTGTTACACTGTAATCAAGGTCCTGTTGACAGTACATGCTACTTTTTTCATGTGTTAAAAATACTTCTAGCGTATTCAAATTAAACGTTTAAATGCTTCATTCCTTCTATCAAGTCTACCTAAAAAATTCTTTAGCAGTTAAGCAAGCGTTTTTGCAGTACAATAGCCTGCACTTTTACCCTATGACTTGTGAACAGGAAATATACTATCTCCTGAATCAATGTGGTAAAAACATCTTCTTGTCTGCAGGAAATGCCTATCAGAATATACCATCCTTTTTGAAAAATGTTATATAAAACATTAAATAGGCCTTCATATTTGCAGTCTTGTGTAAAGAAATAACCACTCATAGGTGATTGACTTATGACACATTTCATACTGTACAACAGTGAAAGTGACATGACGTGTAGCCAAGTATGGTAAACCATACTCGGAATTTGCGCTCTGCATTTCACACACACCCGGAGCAGTGGGTAGTCATTTTTGCTGCATCGCCTGGGAGCAATTGAGGGTTTGGTGCATTGCTCATTATTTATTTAATTTCTTTACTTTTCTACCCATTGCCACTGCCATTTTGAAATGAATAACTGCAAAGTGTGGCATCAACCTGAGTGTGGGTAGAGCGCTGTTCATTCACTCCACCTACCTATATATCCTGCTGCTACTGAGAATCGAACCCACAACCATTGGGTTACAAGTCAGACGCTCTGAGTGGCACAGCAGATGGCTGCCCACTGCTCATGGTGTGTGTTCATGGAGTGGGTGTATGTACACTATTAGAACTGCAGCCACAACTCTCTTTCCAGTAGTAAAAACAGTAAATGGGAAAAACTTGCTGTTCTTAAATAAAATATTCTCACCTGTGATCAAGGCAAGATTGTTTTTAAATTAACTTAATAATAAAAACAAAATGTCTGACAGAAAATCTATATTAGACTACCCACCTAACATATGTGATAAATATTGGCGGCGCATGATGTCAACTTGAAACAGCTTTTTTATCAGAACTTTTTATCAGAATGTATTATAACGTTTAATGTATTTTCAAATGTAATTTATTCCTGTGATGCAAGGGTACATTTTCAGCGTAGTTACTCCAGTCTTCAGTGTCACATGATCCTTCAAAAATCCATCTAATATGCTGATTTGCTGCTCAAGAAACATTTATTATTAATAATGTTGAAAACCATTGTGATACTTGTGGAAACTGATACATTTTTAAGGATTTTTTTATGAATTGGCGGTTTAAAAGAGCAGCATCTCTTACTGACCCCAAACTTTTGAAGAATGGTGTATATTTTCCTTAATTATAAAGCTTTTTCTTTCTTGCATAGTCAGTGGGCATGCACTTTTTTTATTTCAATGGCATTCTATAAATGTTTATCGTGATTGTCTTAAATCAATCAACTGTCTGCAGTATCACATCTGGTTTAAAATATCAATGTATATTATGTTTATTGAAAGAAGATTTGGGGGGGATCAACTCAACTATATCTAATTATGTAGCTTTGGTGAATGACAGAGATCAGGGTCACCAAAAGATGCAACACCAACTGCAGTGTCTCCACAGGCCAAAGGACCTCCTGAATCCCCCTGTTAAGAAACAGATCAACACTTCAGTCAAATGCTGTCATAATTCATAACTAACACTTGTTTAAACAATAAGATTTGGTGAATCAAATGTTGTTTTTATATACCTGCCATAAATCCAGTCCGTGCCCTTCTGTTCACTCACCACCAGAGGTCACTCCTCCATCATATTGACTCTCACATTGCAGAGACCGTTTCACATTACCCCGGACTACATTTCCCAGCAGCCATTTCACTAATCACCCGTTCACACCTGAGAACTATCACACACTCTTTATAAGCCTTGGACTTTCTTTCCCTCACTGCCGAGTATTGTTCTGCGTTTAACACACATTCTGTGTTTTTGTTTAGTTCCAGTGTTGTTTTGCGTTTATCATCTCTCCAAGTGATAGCTGCGATACGGAACTTGTTTATTGTTTTCTAGCCTGTGTTTCCTGGATTAACCCTTTGCCTTGCTGTTCGGACTCTGTTTGCCCCTGCTTGGACCATTGCTCGTGTACCTGGATTACCCCTCTTGTCAAGCCCTCTGGATATTAGGCTTGTTTGAGATGAGCAAAATCTGCGCAGAACCGATCACCGCGAGGTGCATGCCGGTTAGAAAAGTGTCCGAGTTACGTCCGCCTTGCTCTGATGTCATGCTGACGTGTGCCAAAAAACTCTCGCGACGGCGAGGCGGCTGTTTCGGATTGAGCAGTCGCGCGCAGTTGCTCTCCACCGACTGCGCTGACCAAAAGCATGATGGGAAACGACTGACTGACGACACAGCTTAATGCTCATTGGTTCAGATAACCGTGATGCTGCGTTCTCTTCAAAAATGTTTTATTTTTTAAATCTGATTTCATGCTATTATGTATTTAAATTGTGCATGAATATTCCCAAACACTATGCCAGTGCGATCTCTGTGTGAGATGTGTGATTGTTGTCATATTTTCTATAAAAATCTTTTGAATTAAAATAAAAATGGATGATAAATACGCCTTTCGTATGGAATTAAATAGCAAGCACTTTGAGTGTCTTGTTCATCATATTTATATTCATAAGCAACAGAACTGAAATTATATCATGTTTATCAGCAGCACAGCATATAAGTGAGAATAACGCGATATCTGCCTTTGATCTCGTTGGTATCTGTTCCACTTGGAGAGGGCAGAACTGTCCGTCTTGACTGCGCTTATTTCACTCCTCCCCTCACTGCAGACGCCTCTCGCCTACATTTCAGGCGAGGCGAGGCGCATCTCAAACAAGCCTATTGTTTGCCGATCGAAGACCACGCCCGTTTACTTGAGTACTCATCTGTCTTGCCCTCAATATAGCTGTTTGCCATTTGTTCGACCCTGCCTGTGTTTTTGACCATGTCTATTAATAAAAGCTTGCACATGGATCCGCACGCCTCACGTCTCGTTGGCTCTGTTACAATACCTCACAGCTTCCTCCATCTCTATATACACACATCCTTGAAGCTGAAAAGTCTTCCTTCCCTCATTTGCTTTCACATTTCTTGTTATTCATGACCGTCACGTTTGTCTCCATGAGGAGAACGCTTCTCTTGCCATTAGTTTCTAAAAGTCCCCAGCCTGCAATACTGCAAACAGAACCCTCTTCGATATCGCCTTCTTCCGCTGGTATGGATATCCACTTGATATTGTCGTTCAGTTGTACATTTTTTTTTTTCTAACTGTAAACCAAAAATGGCCACATCATTAATAAAAATATTTGATTATCTTCTGCATGAAAGTTTCATTTTTTCACAGTCTGCTACACTCATACGTATGTTCTGGAAGTGTGCTGATTTAGTAGCCAAAGTCATGATGAATGTTTTACTGTATATGATTATAGTCACTTTAATTAATTTAATATTAAACTATTATTTTTTTAGTTTTTATATAATTGGTTGGATAATATTAATAATATGTGTCACATGTCGGTTTCTAGTTAGTTCCGTTTTTCCCTTATTTGGGTTTATTTCCTGTCATTTGTTAATTATCGTTCATCCCATTCACCTGTTTCATATTAATGATCTTGTTTGCTCCTTTGTTCCATTTCCTTTATAAGTCATCAGTTCTCCCTTAGTCTTTGTCTTAGCTTGATGTTAATTAATGAAAAGCGTGTTTATGCAGATTAAAGTTTCTTTGTTTGTTTACTCCTTCGTCGTGGCATTTGTTCTAAAACCACAGTACCGTAATAATATGTATTGCATTCAGCAATAATAAGTAATGCTTTATATTTATTTGTTTTAAATATTTAATTAATTTTTACTAATTAGCAATATATTATCTAAAATATAGAATTGTTAACTTATAATAATATTAATATAATAGAATTATTGTATTGATCAATAAGGAATAATAATATATTCTATTTGTTTATTCTATTAGGTTACCCTTTATTTTGATAGTACAGTTTAAACATTTTTTGCAACTACACGTCAGCTGACATTTAAGGTTAGGGTTGGTAGATTAAGTTGACAAGTAGTTGCTAACTTACTTATAGTCAGTAGAATGTCTAAAACAGACTATCAAAATAAAGTGTTACCTGATATAATCTAAAATATATAATTAGCTAACTTATAATTCAGTTTGTGTATCAGTAACTCTGATAATTAGCTCTGATAATACTTGTGGCTTGATGAGGCTTCGGTCAAAGGCTTCAATCGTCATACCACAAAGATTTGTGCCATTTGATTCATTTGAAGCGAATAACTTGCAGACAGTGCACAGAGCCTTGAGCTCAAAGAAGCAGCTCTTACTGCATGAACAACGTTAATGCAATATAAGTGATGATAAATTAGTCTTTGGGCTGTTTTCAGCATTGCGATGTCCATGGATCGGAGATGGTCCTCACTGTAGAGCACAAGATCCAGGGGGCGTGGTTGGATCTAGATCCAACTCCTCCGACGTTACATATACCTAAACCTACCCGTCTCCACCCCTTGATCCCTAAACGCACCCATCCCCACCCCTAAACCTACCATCTCCACCCCCTAGATGTGGATCCAACCCTGCCCACTGGATCTTTGTTCTGCAGTGAGGGGCTACTGATGGATCGCGGAACGAACCAAAAGAAAGGGGGGCCTGTGGGGGGAGGGGGTTGAGAAGCGCTCTGGATGAGAAGTGTATTATAATGCATTATAATTTTACCAAATCCTTGTTACTGTACTACATAAAGTCTGTAATATTAGGAACAGTACTAGCCTAGTATATATAGAATAGAATATAGAATAGATCACAGTTCTCCCACGATTCTGAAAACAAAACATTAAACAACCAAACAAAATAATATAGGCTAATTTACTTGAGTTTCTGACAAAATGTTTACATTAAATTTATAAATTAGTCTATTTAAAAATATTTGTTCATTTAAATTAATTCATTATGTAAAAAAAAAAAAAATCACTTGAAATAAATGATTTAAGAATCATTTCGTCCAAGGTTTTTGAACGAATCTCTTGAATGAAGGATTCAGACAGCAAATACATTTTAAGTCACTGGTTGGCTCCCACTGGCATAATGTAACACATACTATCTTTTTTTAAAGCATAACATTAGAAAAGTCTATTGAACAGGTTTCATCACACAAATATTTGGGTATTTATATGGACAATTCATTATGTTGGTCTTCTCACATCAACAGCCAGTGTTCTAGACTGCAGCAGAGGTTATATTTTTTGCGAAGGCTGAAGGTATTTGGGGAAAATCTGAGGATTTTATTTCTGTTCTATCAGTCTGTTTTCGAGAGTTTGATAAGTTATGGCATTACAGCATGGTATGGAAATTTGACTGTCCAATCAAAATCGAAACTCGTTCAACTTGTACAGACTGCTTTAAAAATTGTCGGTTGGGAAGCGAAACGACCTATTCAAGAGACGTATGAGGTAGCCGTTTTAAGACAAGCTAAGAAAAGTGTTGCTGATGATACAAACATTTTACATGAGAATTTTAATATGTTACCCTCAGACGATTGAGGATTTTGATGTGTAAATCAAATCGCTACAAAAATTCTTTTGTGCCAACTGCTGTTAAACTATTTAATAGAGAAGTACAAAAATGAAGGTTGTTGGCATATTGTAGCTTGTATTATATTTGGTATGTGTAATTTATTGTGTTGTAATGTGATGTAATGGCCACGTCATGGTTTTCCAAGACGAATTTCCCAGAAATGGGACACTAAAGTATATTCTATTCTATATATGTTATATAATACCAGACCTCAAAAGTAACCTGGGCCCAGGCCCGGATGGGCCCCCCACTTCCATCACCCATGGCTATGTCATCCTCATTCAACTTGACAGTTTGAACTAAATGAAATAGTCAAGATTACATTATTTAGTAAACTGATTTCCACTTTAATTGAAAAATACATAACAAACACGAATGATGTAGGATGCTGCCATCTTGCAATACCACAGCATGTAACATCACAGGATTGGTTCACTATTTTTATGTGTTAAAAATACTTCCAGCATATTCAAGTCAAACCTTTAAAAGCTTAGTTCATCCTATCAGGTCTTCCCAAAGTCTTTAGCAGTAAAGTGACCATTTTTACAATATGTTTTTACCCTATGTCTTATGAGCAGGAACCATACTATCTCCTGAATCAATGTGGTAAAAACATCTTGTCTGCAGGAAATGCCTATCAGAATGTACCATCCTTTAAAAAAAAAAAAAAGTGATTAAAAAAAGCCTTCGTATTTGCAGTCTCCAAGGACTGGGTGAAGAAATAACCACTCATAGGTGATTGACATAAGACAATGGCACATTTATTGAAACAACTGAAACCAAAATCAAAAAAGTCAATAAACGTTTCCAATATAATTTTGTATCCATGGCAGGTATGCCGAAACCTTCATATAAACTTCAGGTAGCTCAGGGGAATTACAGAGATTAGGGTCACCAAAAGATGTGACACCAACAGCAGTATTCACACAAACCAAAGGACCTCCTGAATCCCCCTGTTAACAATGTAAACACAGATTTTATGCTCACCATTTTGGGGCCTTATGTCAATCAATATGATCTTTTGTACTTACAGTGCAACTTCCTCCATTGCCATATGTACACATCATCTGTGAAGATGAATAGTCAACATTTCCCCATTTATTTTCACATTTTGTGTTATTCATGATCTTCACATGTGTTTCCATGAGACGATTGCTAAGGGAGCCATTAGTATCCATCCTTCCCCAGCCTGCAACGCTGCAGACAGAATGCACTTCAATCTCCTCTTCTTTTATTGGTATAGATATCCAGTTGACTTTCTCATTTTGTGTGACTTTTTTCTCTAGCTGTAATACAAAACATAACAGAACTATTTAATAATACTGAACAGCAGCTTTGCAAATGATTTACATATACTGTACATATACGTATACAAACATATACACAAACTATTTTTGAATAATTTCCCTTAAGTTGATTTAAGTATGTCTGTCTGGTTTGTTTTCTGATCCACCGTGAATACATTTTTTGCACGATTAGAGAGCCTACACTGAAAAGTACAATATAGATGTATGCACAGTATGCAATTAAAAACATTTATCAGTCATATTTATATTATATTTATATTAAAAAGGAAGATATTTTACACTGACAGTAATTTAGCTATGACAGCGCTTTGCAGTACTTGATTCTGATTGGTCGATTATGAGATTCAGCAGCGGTCCATCGTCCTTTATGATCGCAGAAGCTCTAAGATGATATACAGGACAGGTAAGATTATAAAAGTCTAAAGATAATATACAGTTGTCCGTTTTATTTTGCTTTAACGATGACCGACTGTAGCCTACATTTTATCTTGCTTACAAATAACATAGCCCAGATATTTATTTATTATTTTTAGAAAAAATGTGTCATGTAGATATTTTTTTGCCTTATCAGATGTGATTTTAAACTGAAATTAGTGCAGATTGTTACCCTCAAAAGCATAATGTCATTCATGACAGGTTCCTCAGTAAAGTCTGGATGCTGGTGGTAGGACTTCACTCCGATGCAGACAGAACCTTCAGTCTTATTTTTTAGGTCATGTGCACCAACCACAACTGTCAGAGTATCTGAACTGTTAAAATCAAACATATTTTAACATATTACCATTCAGTTTTGTCTTTTAGACTATAGAATGTCAAATTCCATAATGGACATTTCCAAACAATACACTCTACTTTTTTCGACAATGTGCAGCAGTCAAGACAAACTCATCAGAAATGAGGAATCCACCACAGACATGTAGCCAGTTCTTTTGAACAGAAACCATGTAAGGTCTGGAGTGGGGTTTTGCTTCTGTGCCATTCACTATATCCACATTCACACGAGCTGAGAAAGCAAGAAAGTGCTGTTATTATTCAGCAGATTAATCAATTCAGTAGTTCAATCAGTCTCACCAGTGAAGGTCAGGTGTGGCAGCAGAGAGGCCAGCAGGAGCAGAGAGATGATGCTCATGATGAAGACAATCAGTGAGTTCTCACTGACAATACACTATATGAACAAAAGTGTGGGTGGAGACATTGGGTTTGTGGTAACTATTTCTCAAACCAGCTTCCAGAGCATCATGGTGATCTAGAACAAATTCAAGTGAGCTGTAGACAAACAACAACATGAACACTGAATAACTGCAAGGCTTACTTTCACTAGAACTAAATTGAAAAGAAAGAAAAAATACATTCATATATTTATTTACTACTTTTGTGGTCCAGTATTTCTAAACGATTCCATGTCAGATCAAGTTCTTACTGAAAATGTAGACAAAAATTGAGAGTTATTTTTTAGTACATGCAACTAAATAGCCTATACACAATTATTCAGGTGATTCTAAATACATTTTTACTCATTTTGATGACTTCAAAAGATAGTTTGCTCTGAGAAATTTCAACATGGCCAGGGTGGATGTGGTTGGACAATAACAGTCATGCAACCAGAACTGCATTTGAGCTTCAGCCACATCTCTCTGTCCAGGGATAAAAACAGTAAATGGGGAAAACATAAAATATTCTCACCTGTGATCAAGGCAAGAGTGTTTTTAAATTAACTGAAGACAATTAACATACCTTAATGATTGTATTAAAAACAACACATGTGGCAGAAAATCTACAATCAGACTACCAACCTAACATGTGGTAAACATGGGCGGTGCATGATTTCAACAGGAAACAGCTTTGCTATCAGAATTTTTTATCAAATGTACTATCGTCTTAAAATGAGTAAGAGAGAGAGAGAGAGGTCTTACTAGGAAGAAATGCTCAGAATGAACCTAGTGTGTAAAATAGCAACTTTCCCACTGATTGCAATGTTCATTTTTAATATGTTTTTTTCTTAAATTCCTACAAACACTATTTTAATCTATGGCTTTTTGCACTAAATATGTTCAAACCTTTGTAAGATTTTTTAAGTTTTATGCAGTATGTATTTATTCAAAGATACGGTAAATGATACAGTAATGACATAAGTGATTAATATTATTACAAATTAAAATAACTGGTTTGTATTGTAATACATTTTAAACTGTCATTTATTCCTGAGATGGCAAAGCTGAATTTTCAGCAGCCATTATTCCAGTCTTCAGTGTCACATGGTCATTCAGAAATCATTCTAATATGCTGATTTGCTGCTTAAGAAACATTTCTTATTATTGTCAGTGTTGAAAAATATTGTGATACTTAATATTTTGTGGAAACTGATACATTTAAGGATTTTTTTATATATAAAAATAGACAGTTTAAAAGTACAGCATCTCTTTTCTTGCATAGTCAGTGGACATGTACTTTTGCATTGATTTTCAAAAGCATTCTGTAAATGTTTATGATGGTTGTCTTCAAATATCAAACTTTCTGTCTGCAGTTTCATATCTGGTTTAAAATACCATTTCTGATTAATTCAAATCTCTAGACATCATATATCAATTTATGCTATTTTTATCAAAAGACAATTTGGGAGGAAAATCAACTCAACCCAAAAAAAAAAAAAAAAATCCCCCCATTTTATCTGCAAGTTTCAATTGACGTTTCCAATTATGTTCTTTATCCATGGAAGATATGCTGAAATCTTAATATAAACTTCAGGTAGCTTTGGTGAATTACAGAGATCGGGGTCACCGAAAGATGTGACACCAACTGCAGTGTCTCCACAAACCAAAGGACCTCCTGAATCCCCCTGTTAAGAAACAGATCAACACTTCAGTGACATGCTGTCATAATTCATAACTAACACTTGTTTAAACAATAAGATTTGGTGAATCAAATGTTGTTTTTACATACATCACAGCTTCCTCCATCTCCATATACACACATCATCTGAGAAGCTGAAAAGTCTTCCTTCCCCCATTTGCTTTCACATTTCTTGTTATTCATGACCGTCACGTTTGTCTCCATGAGGCGATCGCTTCTCTTGCCATTAGTTTCTAAAAGTCCCCAGCCTGCAATACTGCAAACAGAACCCTCTTCGATATCGCCTTCTTCCGCTGGTATCGATATCCACTTGATGTTGTTGTTTAGTTGTACGTTTTTTTCTAACTGCAAACCAAAAACGGCAGCTTCATTATTAAAAAGATTTGATTATCTTATTGGCTGTTATTCTGAATGAAAAGTTTACCAAATTTAACTAAAATAAGTGCAATTTGTTACCTTCAAAAGCATAATGTCATTATGAAAGGATTCAGTGGTGTAGTCTGGATGCTGATGGTATGAATCCACTGTGAATCGGACTGAATTCTCGCTCTTTTTTCGTAGGTCATGTGCACCTAGCACAACCGTCAGCACTGGAGACCTGATAAAAAGACCAGTTTTATTTATCAATAACTTTTTTCACAGTCTGCTATATTCATAAGTATGTTCTGGAAGTGTGCTGATTTGGTAGCCAAAGCCATGATGAGTATTTTACAGTACAGTATATGGTTGTACTAGTCATTTTCATGAAATGTAAATATTATTTATGTATTTTCCTACAATATCTGGCTTAATAATAATATTAAATTATTAATATTATTATATTATGTGTGTTGTATTGAGGAATAGTAAACAGTGATGTATTTAGTATTTATTTATTTTAAATTATTTAATTTAATCAATTAGTAATATATTATCTAAATTATAATATTATATTAATTATAATATATTTTGTATTTAGTTATTTTAAGCAATTTAAATATTTAAATTAATTAATTATTTATTATATCATCTCAAATATAATTACTAACTAATAATAAATTTAAAAGTAGTCCACTTTAGACATTCTACAACTTTGCAACTATATGTCAACTACAGTAACTCTCATTAGAGTATTAGTAGACTGTTAGACTAGGGTTATGGTTAGCAGAACAAGTTGACATTCTTGCAGTTACTTAAATAAACTGTTAGCAGATAAAGTAGACAGTCTACTAATAATCTAATGACTGGTAGTTACTTATAGTTAATAGAATGTCTAAAAAGTGGACTCAAAATGAAGTTACTTAATTATTATTTGTCTTACTTGTCTTGGCAATGTGCAGCTGTCATGACAAATCTATCAGAGATGAGGAATCCACCACAGATATGATGCTCCTTTGATTGAACAGACACCATGTAAGGTCTGGAGTGGGCTTTTGCTTCTCTGCCGTTCACTATGCCCATATTCACACGACCTGAGAAAAAGAGATAGTGTTAGTTATTATAGTTCCTCCTCACTGTCTTACTGTATATGTGCTATAAAACTTGTGTTATTAATATTTCATTTGATTAGTCTCACCAGTGAAGGTCAGGTGTGGCAGCAGAGAGGCTAGCAGGAGAAGAGAGGTGATGGTCATGATGAAGACAATAGGTGAAACAATGAGTTCTTGCTGGCTATATTCGATATAAATATAATATAAAGGAGGGAGGAGAAACTGAACTTCCCGTAACTTGTTACTTTCAGTTTGTGGTAACAGTAACTCAGTATGGTAATCAGTAGATAGTAATATTTGATAATACTTGTGGCTTGATGAGGCTTCTGTCGAAGGCTTCAATTGTCATTCCACAAAGACTTGTGCCATCTGATTATTTTGAAGCCATTAACTTGCAGACAATGCACAGAGCCTTGAGCTCAAAGAAACAGCATGTAAAACCTGACATGTTTTTCGATTACTGCATGAAAGATGTTTCTGAACATTAACTTAAGTGATGCTAAATTAGACTTTGGGTTGTTTTCAGTATCACTACATTGCCTAGTTTGAACTAACTGAAACGCAACCATCATGCTCAGGTTTTTTTTTTTTTTAGAGTTAAAACCACTAGAGGGCGCACTGAACACGCGTCTTTTAAAACAGTGCTCTTCAACTCTGCTCATGGACACCTCATCCCACCATCCAAATCCCACCCAAAAATAAAAAAAAAATATTCAGAAAATGCAAATTAAATAATAAATTAAATAATTAAAAATATAGGCTACAACCGACTGTATTGTGCCCAAGATTTAATGACATTGTTTTAAGATTTACTCATTACAGTCCCAAATGTAGATTTTAAATTCTACATGAGGCACATTTAATGTCCAACAACAAATATTTTAGCAAAATGTATATTTAACTCAGAATGTTTGTGCTATTATCCTATTGCGCTCCATCTGTTTAGCATGAATGCGTGCAGCAGCCCTCGTTCACTTCTATAAGCCTCGACAGCAAAATGGATATATTTGCATGACTTTCTAACATTTATAGACGGAGAATATACCTGTGACATGTCAGTTATGCACTGAGGAAAACACAATGTCTCAAATGCATTAAACAGCACAAATATATTCGCTGTTTGCCAGGGGCGTCATGCACTCATTATTTTTGAGGGGGCGCTGTTGGTCGTCATGTGACACAGCAGCCAACAGCGCTTATGTTTTATTTATTTATGTATGTATGTATGTATGTATGTATGTATGTTTTCCTTTTTATTCGAAACATTCCCAAACGCATTAACTATATCATGAAATATCTTTATAGATTATGTTGATCTATAGTGGGCGATGGTCTAATAATGTAATCTATTAACAAGGCTATGCATAAAAACCTGTCTGTTTATGAGTGCCATGCCATAACATGTTTTTAAAACGACTGACTTTATATTTAATGTGAATTTAACATTGAAAGTTAATGTGAATAAAAACACTGCAAATTAGGCTACTAATCATAACACTTTCATTGTACAGAAAGAGAGCAAAGAACATTTACATTATCAAAGAACATTTAAGCACTCTCAAAAACTCCCACTAAAATCACTGAAGCAGTTTACACTATGAAATTAATATTTTACAGATTCGTACACACATTTGCACTTCTTGTTTCTGACGAGAGAATTCGCCAGAGAGAGATATTCAGTCAGC
>JAFVLL020025638.1:0-12198 GCA_021397915.2 Tor tambroides | reverse complement strand
GCCTGCCGTTAATAGCTCCCTCTCTATTTCAGTCTCTCCTTCCTGCCGCTGCGGAACGAGAGCGCTCGGGCTAATTAAAACCGGCTCACACCCCCGAGCCGCATCCCGTATGTGTGGCGCTCAGGTCCGGGTGGGTCAGCGTCAGGAACAGAGGCCTTGCATTGTCCCCAGCATTCCCCGGTGGTCTCCAACTTTCCATAATGGTCCCCGGTTTCCATAACACTTCCGAATGCTTTCATGATTCTCAGCCAGTTATGACCGTCGTGTCCCTGTGTGTTCCGACTAGACGGCGCATGCTGGGAAGGACTCAGCACGCACACGTACGAATTGCCACAGGAGGTGAGGTCGTTTAAGTTCGTCCTGTTGTGTGTCATCCCCTGTTTATGCTATTTTTAACGGCCCCCTTACAAATGATTTCTTTATTAATAACGCAATTGTTTCTTCGGGCCACAAGCAGGAAACATGGGGCCATTTATTTGTTTTATTTGATTTGGTGTTTACTCAAATCGGATGTAAACGGACCATTGATTTCTCAATTCATGTTGACTGCAAGCATTATGGAGTTACAAAACGGGATGGAACATTACGAAACAGATGGAGGGAGAGACGGCCACTCAGCCGCTGTTTGTCATATTTCTTGTACTTCCCGCTTATAGGAAATGACTAATCACAAATGAGAGTTAAAAAAAGATTGCTTGTCTCTCAGAGTTCTCTAAAATGAACAAATTTTGGAGGGAGAAGATTACAAAAACGGATTCCAGTGGATATATCATATACTACCATTTAATAGTTTGGGGTCAGTAAGAGTTTTTAGTTTTTGAAAGGAATCTCTTATGTTCACCCTTCATTAATTTGCTCAAAATTTAGTAATGTTATGAAATTTTATTACATTGTAAAAGTTTTTTATTTTAATATTTCTAAACCGTAATTTATTCCTCTGATGCCAAAGCTGAATTTTCAGCAGTCATTACTCCAGTCTTCAGTGTCACATGATAATTCAGAAATCATTCTGATTCATGCTGATTTGCTGCTCAAGAAACATTTCTTGTTTTTATCAGTCTCGAAAACAGTTGTGCTGCTCAATGTTTTTGTAGAAACGGTGATATTTTTTTCAGGATCCTTCGATGAATAGAAAGTTACAAAGAACAGCACTTATATGAAACAAATCTTTTGTAACATTATAAATGTCTTTACTGCCACTTTTGATCAATGTAATGCATCCTTGCTGAATATGAAAATATTCATTTGTTTCAAAAATCTTACTGACACCAAACTTTTGAATGGTAGTGTTACATAATCGTTGGTTTAGCATTGTGGCTAAATGTCTGTAAATGTTTGTTTTGAAATACTGTACCTCAAATAATATGTCCAGACAGATGAAATAAGTGTCTTGAGAAATCATATCTGTTTATTTGTGACAGCTGTAAGCTCTGTAAACAGAAAAAAGAAAAAACAGATTTTTCTTAGCTAATCAGGAAGCACGGCGAATTTGAAAATTAGCCTCAATGTTAGCATCAGAAATGCTTTGTGCTTTGTGCAGGTTTGCTAAAAAAAAAGTTGGCAGTCGTGTTTTTAAAGGCAGGGTTTGTAGGAAAAAAGAGTGTGATTGAAGTTAACAGAATTATGGAAAATAGCAAAATGGCTAAAATAGTGTACAACACCTTTAAGTGTCTTTTCAAATCAACTGTTGAGATATTCCAGGCCTCTCAAAAAAAAAAGAGTGAAGAGGAGAGAAAGTGATCGAGAATAGTGGGGTTAGCTACAATAATAACTGGATTACCAAGTCAAAAAGACAACCCACACGCACATTCTTGTCTGAACTGGCTAGTTCAGCATCAGTCAGTGCCACACACACTCGCCCTCATCTCCTGAATCAATCACTCTTTCATTTCCCTTCTCATCTTTTTCCCCTTCCATTTCTTTCAAGAGTTTGTGACCTCTGAATCTCCCTGAATGAGTGTGTGTGTAGGCCATGTTTCCTATTCTGTGCGAGCGTGTTTGTTTTGGCGCTTCTCTCGGTCCGTCACATGTACAGACATGTGCGTTTGACTCTGCAGAGACTACCGAAATACCTCGCACTGTTCCACTGCCCCCAAGTAACACTGAGCACCAATGTGAGTGTGAGACCCCCGTCCCAGGCCAGTTGTCTGGAAACAGGACATACCTGCATACACACACACAGATTCACACACAGTTATTAATATGAGTCCGTGCTGGAACTAACAGCTGACTAGTCATTTTCTGAGTTTGACTGTTTTATCGATTTTTTTTTTCCTTGTACACTGCTCAAAAAGATTAAAGGAACACTTTGAAAACACATCAGATCTCAATGGGGAAAAATATCATGCTGGATATCTATACTGATATGGACTGGGTAGTGTGTTAGGAATGAAAGGATGCCACATCGTTTGATGGAAATTAAAATCATCAACCTACAGAGGGCTGAATTCAAAGACACCCCGAAAATCAAAGTTAGTCCATAGCAAAAATGGCTAGTCCATTTTGCTGAAATTTCATTTCAGCAACTCAGAATAGTACTCAGTAGTTTGTATGGCCCCCACGTACTTGTATGCATGCCTGACAACATCGGTGCATGCTCCTAATGAGACGACGGAGTCTGGGGTATTTTCTCCCAGATCTGGACCCAGGGCATCACTGAGCTCCTGGACAGTCTAAGGTGCAATCTGGCGCCGTCAGATGGACCGAAACATAATGTCCCAGAGGTGTTCTATTGGATTTAGGTTAGGCGAGCGTGGTAGCCATTCAATGGTATCAATTCCTTTATCCTCCAGGAACTGCCTGCATACTCTTGCCACATGAGGCCACCAGGAGCAACCCAGGACCCACTGCACCAGCGTAGGGTCTGACAATGGGTCCAAGGATTTCATCCCGATACCTAATGTCAGTCAGGGTGCCATTGTCTAGCCTGTAGAGGTTTGTGCGTCCCTCCGTGGATATGCCTCCCCAGACCACCACTGACCCACCACCAAACCGGTCATGCTAAACGATGTTACAGGCAGCATAACATTCTCCACGGCTTCTCCAGACCCTTTCACTTCTGTCACATGTGTTCAGGGTGAACCTGCTCTCATCTGTGAAAAGCACAGGGTGCCAGTGGCGGACCTACCAATTCTGGTGTTCAATGGCAAATGCCAATCAAGCTCCACGATGCCGGGCAGTGAGCACAGGGCCCACTAGAGGGCGTCAGGCCCTCAGGCCACCCTCATGAAGTCTGTTTCTGGCTGTTTGGTCAGAGACATTCACACCAGCAGCCTGCTGGAGGTCATTTTGTAGTGCTCTGGCAGTGCTCATCCTGTTCCTCCTTGCACAAAGGAGCAGATACCGTTCCTGCTGATGGGATAAGGACCTTCTACAGCCCTGTCCAGCTCTCCTAGAGTAACTGCCTGTCTCCTGGAATCTCCTCCATGCTCTTGAGACTGTGCTGGGAGACACGGCAAACCTTCTGGCAATGGCACGTATTGATGTGCCATCCTGGAGGAGTTGGACTGCTGTGCAACCTCTGTTGGGTCCAGGTGTCGCCTCATGCTACCAGTAGTGACACTGACCCTAGCCAAATGCAAAACTAGTGAAAAACAGTCAGAAAAGATGAGTAGGGGAAAAAATGTCAGTGGCCTCTACCTGTAAAACCATTCCTGTTTTGGGGGTCGTCTCATTGTTGCCCATCTAGTGCTCCTGTTGTTAATTTCATTAACACCAAAGCAGCTGAAACTGATTAACAACCTCCTCTGCTACTTAACTGACCAGATCAATATCCCAGAATTTTAATTGACTTGATGCTATACTCTGATTAAAAAGTGTTCCTTTAATTTTTTTGAGCAGTGTATATTTCTAGATTTTTAAAATGTCACTATGCACATCGCTTGAATTCAAACGGCCTGTCACCAAGCCTAACCTGCTCCCTCTCTCCTTCTTTCTGTCTGTCTTTCCTCTCCTTCGTATGAGGAATGAGAGAAATCTCTCTCTCCGACTCTTTCTGTCTCGCTATGGTTGACTTTATGAGGTCATAAACGCTGGAATTTTTCGGTGAGGCTCTCTGAATATTTTTATGAGCACACTCACGACGGCGGCTCCTTTGACAGCACTGAAAGGCAGTCATTAAAAAGAGAGCGAGAAAAGAAGGCAGAAGGGGAAAAAACGAGTCCTGGCTGAAAGAGGCTTCTCTCCTGAGGGGGTTTAAACTGTCACTGCGTTTGAACTTTGCTAGAAACGACTGCCATCTGCAAAGCTGGAAAGCAAGTTCACCACTGTCTCACACTCTGAGGAAATTTTGTAGTCAGTGACAAAATCAGTATTGCTTTTTTTAATTACTATTATTAGTAGTATGGGTGTGATTTTTCCAGGGCATATTTTTCAAATTCAAATATTTTATTTTTATTTTATTTTATTATTTTAATTGAATAATATTTGAATATTTAAATATAATATAATATAATATAATATATAATAATATTTCAAATTATTATCCCCAGATAAAGCCATCAATCTATCTGTAATAATTTTGTTTATCCATAATAAAACACAATAATTAGCACTGTTGATACAAAAAAAACTATTATAGAAATATAGAAAATATTTATAAGAAATATGTATATATTATTTATAAAATATTTATTTTAATTTTTTTAATTTACAATTCTATATTTGATGTATCATTATGAATTAAAAAAACAACAATAGACTAAACCATATAGATTTATGATATTGGTTATTTCAGCTATCAATCAAAAAAAATCTGCTTCTAACAAGAGATTAGAGATCTGGCTATTAGTAGACATGAGGCAAGACTTGGTAGAAGAAAGCAACATACACACACTCATAGATCAATAAGCCTCCATTAGGGTCCAGCCTCAGCAATTTCAACAACTTTTGAAAAACATTGAAATGTGATTATCCTGCTCTTAGATGCTTTTAACTTTGAGAGTAAATGAGTCATAGATTTATGCTTCTCTCTGGATTCCTCTCTTTCCTCCCCACGTCTGCATGCACCCGAGGGCTCTCTTGCTCTCTCTGTGTCATTCTTTATCTATATATATATCTCTCTCTCTCTTTCTACTGCTGTATATTGTCGGTTAAATTCGCAGCTTCTGATTTTGAATAAAGTTTGTTTTGCAGACTGGAATGTTAAACGTGTTTTTGACTACAGTAAGGTGTGTGATGATGACAGTCGTGAAAAAAGCAGGACGTGTACCGTCTTTCCTGTACTACGGATTTGCCCCCTATGTGTCCGAAGGGAGCAGGGTCTATTGCATTCCCACACAAGCCGTTGCCAAAGCAAATTTGGAGAGGAAGTGGAACCCTATCCCTCCTCTCTGGTGTGACCAAGTTTAGAAAACAGGAGGTTTATGTGTGTGTGTGTGTTTCTAGTTGAATATGCAAGCAAGCAGCTGTACAGAACTCCTCACTTTTGATGTGGTTTCATGTGTGCAGCGGCGTTTGTGTGCTGCTCTGTGGTTTTGAGTCTGGAAATGAAGTCCATGCTGGACTGTGCATGTGCGATTGCAGGAGATGGTCCTTATTTAGTTGCTTTGCCTTATTGTGGTGCACTTGTGAGTGTTGTGCGGCCTTGTTATGTCTGGAGTCACTGGACTCTTCCTGGAAGCCCAACCTCAAAACACACACACCACAGACACTAATGATAGGCCTGAGTCCTCTGCCGAATCCTTTGTCCAACAATGTACAGCGACTTCTACTTACCATGCAATCTGAGTCCTAAATATAGCCCAGACGTGATGTGTCCTTCTGTATTGTGGCCATTGACCATTCAGATTTTGGAATGGATTTTGAATGCAGTGTCAAAAAATTAATTAAATAATAATTTATTATGAATATTATAATAATTATTATAATTTATTATAAATAATAATAATTCAATTATATATAATATTTAATTAATATTTAAATAATATTTTGCATTTTTATCACAATTAATTTAATTAGCTCATATATATCATTTAATCAGTCCTTTATTTAATTTTCTTTGATAGAGTTCTACAATTATTGTAAGCAAGCAAAAAGTCTTGTCTTGCACGTATGTCAGTGTTATTTATATACTATTATAATGCTTAATATTTTGAATTAGCTTTTATTTTATATGGTTTTGAGTTATCTATTTGTGGATAACTAAATATCTGTTTTTTTTTACTGTAGTTAAATTTTTTGTCATTTTGTTTTTGCCATTTTTATATTATTATTTTATTATATTTCTGTATAGCTTTAATTTTTTATTTTAGTTTTTAGTTATTTTAGTACATCAGCTTAAACCTTTTTCAATTAGATGCCATTTTTTCAAATTTTCATGTAAGTTTCATTCAATTTTAAGTTTCATTCATTTAAATTTTCATTTTAGTAATTTATTTTTTGTCATTTTTATTAGTTCTTTTTTTTAGGTCATTTTTATTTTGTTTTTGTTCATTTTAGTACTTTAGCTTAAACTTTCTAATTTTGAAAATTTTCATTTGTTTTTCATTTTAGTAATTTATTGTTTTGCCATTTTTATTAGTCTTTTTTTTCGTTAATGTTTTTTTATTCATTTTAGTACTTTAGTTTAAACTTTCTAATTTTTGTTTTAGTTTTTGGTAACAATAACAACACTGATATAAGTATGATATAAGCAGAAACAAGAAATGTTTGCAAAAGAAAGTTTGAATGATGAAACTATTTGAAACCGTATTCTGTGTGAATGTTCTGTAGATTGAATCTACAGGTAAACAAACACGATTAAACTCAAAAGTGTCGCAAGAGTCTCACAAACATTTGATAGTCTGAGAAAGTGAGAAAAACACTGTGAACATCTGTATGTGTTTGCTGGCATAGTTCGGGAGGTGTTTTGTCTAGCAGTGTGGTGTACAGACACAACGTTCCTAATGAGCTGGGTACTCGCCCAGAGAGCAAACGCTTGAGAGAGAAAACCACTCGTTTCACAGTTTCACTTTACACCTCTACCTCCCCAAAACCCAGATTTCTCAGAGAACAACACGTGTTTACCATCTATCAAATCGTATTCCTTTGGGAAAAACTATTCTCCCACGACAACATCTGTGAAGCCCAAAGTCTTTGACATGCCTGTTGCGAAGAAAGTTCATACCTACAACTGTCAGTGTTTCTAAATAAAGTTAAATGAGAGATTTCACTTTTGATCATCTCAATGTATGGACAAAAGCCTCTCAAATGCAACATGTTAGTGGACCATGTTTGGATCATGTTTCGTCTGACACCTGTACGGTTAAGGTTTTTGTGGTCACTGCCTGGTGAGAAATATGACAACCCGTTTGAAGACTGCAAGAGATGGAGGGAGAGAGGGAGAGCTGCGCTCTGCTAGTTTTACAGGAAGTTCCTCCCTTCCGGCTGAGGCCTGCAGCTCAGCTCAAGGGGGAGGCCATGTTCAGGTCAGAGAGAGGGTGGAGTATCGCTTGCACACACTGACGCTCACACAAAACAAAAAACTGGTTTGCTCTTTTGGCGTTCACACTTGCATGGATATACAAGCTTGTCACACAAGCTTCTAAAAAACCTGTCTCATAGTCTTAACCTGTCTCACAGTTAAATAGCAACATTCATCAATCAAACCTGCCTGTGGAGAACTTCACAGACGGGAACAAGCCATGCCGACTTTTGCGATAACTAGATTTGAATTAGTTTAACCCGAAAAATCCTTATGCAGATATTTATAAATCTAATCTTCGGATTGGATGAGCAATGTTAAAACATTTCATGTTAATAAATTTAAATAAATGTCAAATTTAATTAATGAAATTGTAATATGTGTATTTTTTATAATGAACTATATTACTTGAAAAGGTCAGTTGTTTGTTTTAAATATTAATACTAATATTAATATTATTAAAAATAGTATTTATTTTTCTTTTTTAGACATAGCATGAGGTAAAATATTAATATTACACTCAATATTAATATTTTATTAATTTAAAATATATATTTTTATTAGGCTTCACAAAGTGTTTAATTAATAAAATAGAATTTTATATATATATATATATGTATATATATATATATATATATATATATGTATGCGTGTGTGTTATTTTTTTATTAAATGTATAATTATTATTAATAATAT
The DNA here is from genome assembly GCA_021397915.2 of Tor tambroides. Taxonomy (NCBI): domain Eukaryota; kingdom Metazoa; phylum Chordata; class Actinopteri; order Cypriniformes; family Cyprinidae; genus Tor; species Tor tambroides. The sequence goes on along the minus strand of JAFVLL020025638.1, from coordinate 4,100 downwards.
ATTTAAAATCCTTTTTGTATAATATATTACTTGAATAGTGCATTGTTTGTTTTGAATGTTACTAATATCTTTATTAATATTTATTCATAAAAATGAACAACATTTAATAATATTATTTCATTACTAATTTTAGACACATTGTGAAGCCTAAGAAAATATTAACTTCAATATTTATAATTTTCTTAGGATTCACACAGCGTAAAAAAATAAGCTTATTATTAATTGATGTTAATATTATTTTAAATATAAATATTATTACAATTGTTATTAATATAAAAAAACTCTTAGGCTTCACATTGTGCCTTACTTGTGGTAAAACAATTTTCATTCTTATTGGCTTATTGCTTTATTTAAGCAGTAACACAGAGAGACCCTAGGAAGATGTTTACATTGCTAGCGTCACATGGGGAAGTTTCTGTCAGTCGTGTTTGTTTGGAACGCAATTGCTTGTTTAGGAGGGAAATCCTGCAATCTGTCCCACAGGAAACACAGGACTAGACTGGGAGGGGTGGCATTATGAGGATGCCGAGACAAGCTAATGGAGTTGTTAAATCATTTCTCCTGTTTAGTAGGTTAATTGTGTGTAATGTGGCAAGAATTGAACGTTCGTGTGGGTGTTCAGCCCTTTGAAACACATTTCCTTTGTCACCCCTCAAGCGGGCAACAAAAAACCTTCTAGCAAAAACCTTTCTTGCATTCTCACACCAACGTGCAAGCCAATGTGTGTGTGGCACCCCGCCCTTCCTCAAGCACCTGCAGTTTTAAACCGCTTTGTCCATCCTGTGTACTCCTGTTTTTAGTGTGCAAGTGTCTTGTTTAGTCAGTTTGAAGACATTTATGCACTGTCTTCCAATGCCAGAATTACCACGACAAAAGCATGGTGTGAGATTCCTCAGAAAGACAAAAAGAGATCATGTATTTGTGCATTTTTCAGAGCTGAGCTCACGTCTAAGTATGTCTCTCGCATGCTGCTGCGTCCTGCTTCTTATCAAAAGGTGTGATTTCCTGTCTGCATGTCTCACAGTGCTTTGGATGTCTGTCTACAGCATCCTTTCTGTCACACACACACATACACAGAGTAAGATGCTGCATGGGTTGGTGCCATTTTTGTACCCGTAAGCACATTGTTTGATGTGAGAATGGAAGCTGGGGACCAGTTTAAAAGGGGGCTATTAAAACGGGGCCCCTTGTTGCCCATCAGATGAAAGAAAGAGGAAGCAATGACTGTGAAAACAACAGACTGATAGACAGAGACTCTAATATACAAAGTATTGTATATTACATTATTAAATCTGAATCTTAGCTTTTCGGTTTTGTCTATTTGACTTGATGTCTTTCATATACATATATATTTATCTGAGTGATGTTTCTGGTCAATGTCAGAGTTCTGGTGTGGGCTGATGTGTTTTAGAGGGACCTCAAAAGGTCCGACTGGAAGACCCTGACTAAGGGAGAGCAAAAACAGCTACAAGGATGTTATTTATAGGTCATTTCCTCTCTCCTGCAGTGTGGCCTGACTATGGTCATCTGACTGTCTGCAGTTAGCATGGTCTTATAAGGATGCTTACTAGAGTCTAGAATACTGCATTGATTACAGTTATAATGTTGTGATGCCTAAATTCACTTGTTTGTCTATTCACTTGCATTTAAAACTATTCAGTGTAGTTTTTCATTTTTTTTTACACTGCAGTGAACAGTGTGTGTATATGTATGTATAATATATATTGTTATTTTTATTTTATTAATAAAAATATAAATTCTATATATCATTAAAAATATAAAGTAAAAAAAATATATAAAAATCTAAACTGAACTGTTTTAATACTACGAGTTATTTTATTTATATTTTTATAATATATATTTTTTATCTAATGTATATGTGAGTGTGTGTGTGTATAAAAAAAGTTAAGTTAGTCTAAAAGTTAATAATAGTTTTATATATAGTCTAAATAAGCTAAGAATTCCATTCTTTGAAAACTGAAATGAAAATTCCAATGAAAATTGTGTCTAGTGGCTCTTATGCTTTTCTGTCTGGATCACATTCTCTATTTGAAGTTTCTTCTGGTATGTAAGTGATGTACTACGACGCCGAAACCTAGCACACATCAGGGAAGATCTCCCAGATTTGGTGTCATTATGTCAGAGGTCTAATCCACGAATAAACACAGGCACGTGGCAAGTGACTGTTTCGGGGTCATATAATCACGCTCTGCTGCTGGAAATTCACCACGCCCAAGCAGACCGGCCTGCTGAATGAGGTCATACGTGATGAAATCATTCATGTATGCAAACAGCACCGGCCCATCAGCGTGTTCTTTTGCGTGAATGACCCTCTTTTCACTCTGAAAGTAATTGACTCCCCCACTGTGTTTATTCAAAAACAAAACATTTTGCATCTCTGACTGGGAAAAAAGAGACTTTTACATGTAGCTCTCTCAGCGTATGATTGGCTAACTGTGTCAAACCTTCCAGACACCGTGCAACCCAGTTGGAAGCATCCTACCCAGAAGGCCCTGCTGCCGGGCCAGTTAGGGCACTAGGCCGGGACGCTGCAGTTTGTCAGCTGGGTTTCTCTCACATTCCCACGAGAAGCCCTGCTCGAAAATAGCTCTCACAAAGTCCACCAGACAAAGTTGGCACAGATTTACAGCCGGAGGCTGATACCGCTCGTCCAGTCGTTGTGCATTATTTTAACGTTTAAACGTCTGTGGTTTGTGTTAATAAGCGAGAAATGTGTGGGTGGCGCACACCGCAGGTTTTCTGGAGTAAATGAGAGTGTAGAAAAGGAAGGTCAGTGTATTTTAGGGATTATACTGCAGTCAGTGAGGAATTCAGCAGGAGTGAGGTCATCGCACAACCATTAGTGACAGAACTAAACAAATACTGCCTTGACGTACATTTGCACTCGCGTGTTCACGTGGCAACATGAAAGCAGATGGTTCTGTCAACCTATTAAGCATCCGAACAATACATCCGACCTTTTCCTTCCGGCACACACACACGCAGTCTCACATAGTGTCAACACTCATACTAAATTTAATGTTCACAGTTTTAGTCCTCAGATACGTTCCCTTTGCACCTGTCTCCTGCAGTTCACAGCTCTGTATGAAGTGATAGACACCCTCTAGTGCGGCTCTCGTTTAATGTGAGCGACTGCTTACATCGATCCTGCTATTACTGAAGTGTAGTTTAGCGAGGGAATCTGAACGTCTGACTAGGCGGTACGATGTTCACTGAACCAAACGCAAATGCGTGAACTGTAACAAATCAGAATGATGATGACTTCATTTTTCTTCATATTGAGCAACACTCATCGTTTCTCTCTCTTTTTGGCTTTCTTTTCTTCCCTCTCTAGGCGTCTGATCCCATTCCTGCCAAGAAGTCCAAACACAATGACTTTCCAGCACAGTCACCCTCAGGAGACAAAGACAAGCAACCTGATTGGCTACGATCCCTCTCTGCATCAGCCAATAAGGTTACAAAGCCTTTTTTTTTTTTTTTTTTGCTGGTGGATACATGTGATTAGTTGTATGAGAGTACGGAGTTCAGATAATTATATATTTATCTGTGTATTAATATTGTACAAGTCTGTTTACAAAACTTGGCCGTTCCTAAGAAGATTTTTGGAGCCAAGCAACTGTTTTCTTGCCACAGAGAATCAGATTCTTCTGAAACAAGATCTCAACCCAAAATAACTGATGATGTTCTTTTGAAAAAATCAATTCTCCTAAAATGAAGAGAGCCTGCAAATAGGTCTGAATAGTTCTCCGATTTCAAGCAGACAGTGACCTCGGTGTACTTGTACTGCTGGTCATTCTTCAAGCTTGTTTTATCGGTCTCTCTCACTTTTAAATGTTAAATTCAAGAGACTTTCAGCAAGCAAAAAATATTTTTCATGCTCTCTGTGCAGATGGTCTCTGTTCTCTGTGTTCATGTTTGAATGCTTTATGATTGTGTTCTCAACTGTGAAAAACGTACATGTAACACAATAGGCGTCTTTTAACATCTCTCTGTCTTGCTGCAGGGGCTCAACTGCATCCAGCCCAGACAGAGACCGTCTGCCTTCAGGCCATGGTCTCCAAACATCTCTGTTGGTGATA